>CM071936.1:29733522-29986537 GCA_016081115.2 Rehmannia glutinosa
TATTTGTAAGATTATAGTTGGTGGGTCCCATTAGATAGTTATAATTTAAAAATAGTAATATTTTAAGTAGATAAAGTTGATAATGGTGGGTCCCACATATATAATTGAGTTAAAATATGAGAATAATGATTGATAAGTAATGATGAGTGATGTAGGGTAGTGTATAGGTTTGAGAATAGAAATTATAGGTTTGAGATGTTGTTTTATGTGAAAATAGAAAATGAAAATGATGATTTTCATTAGAAATTTTATGAACAAACATGATTCCACTTTTATGTATAGTTGGAAACTGGAAAGAGGCCATTGGAAACATAAACAAACAAGGCCCTAATTTTTCATATGTGAATATTATTGTTGCAGATTTGTACATTTGCCTAGTTTTTTTGTACGAGGTTAGGGTTTATTTCGCCAAATTTACACCAATTTTAAGTTGTGATGTTATGTCAAGCTGTAATTTGTCGATGTTTGTTATCAAATCAGCAATTTTGGACTTTGAATTTTATGATTTTATACAAATCATAGTTGGTACTGAAATAAGTTAAATAATTCAACCAAAGTTTTTATTACTTTGTTCTACTGAAATTAGTTGATTAATGTACCTAATCTTACATTTCTTTGTTCCCATGAAGCTGTGAAACTGATACAATTTGCATGTCTTGTATAAGAATATTTTCATTTTATCTCTATCTATTATCTTTTTTTTTATATTGCCTCATTACACTGTTACAAAGACCATCATAATTGGTGATATTTTGGGAAAGATGTTATTTCCAGATGATCAGACCAATTCAGCCGAAAGTTTACATGTTAAAAAATATCCACTTAATGCATATATATTTTTGATTTAGTAGTAATCGATGTACCAACTTATTATGATGCAGTTTAACAACAGATATGAGCACTCGCAACAACAACTCATTTTCGGCTGGAAGCAACGACACTTCTCGTTACATTAAATTTCTCTGAGATGCACATATGCGCTGCCATTGTGGCTTTTAGTTGAATATTCAGACTTCTTGGACTAAGAAGAACCCTAGTAGACAATTCATGTCTTGCCCGCAAAGAAGTGTAAGTATTAAAAAGCTCATCTAAAATTAAGGATGTATAATTGAATCTCTAATTAATATTAAATTGCTTCAACCTCTTATTGTCGATGTTTGTTATCATAGGCGAATAAGTGTGGCTTCTTTCATTGGTGTGAACCACCATTTGTGCCACACTTTCATTGGTGTGAACCGCCATTTGCTGACAGATCAAAGGACATTATTAGTGGCTTGTTTGACAACCTTGAAATGTGAGGGTTGAATTGGCATCATCCAAACACCGGGCAGAACAACTAATGAGGATGACCAAGATCTCATAGGTTACAACATTTGTTGTTCTGGCTTTCGCGTACTTTAATCGTGAATGGATGTGTTCATAGAAGTGGTGTGGTTATGTGGACTTTTGGAAACAACACAAAGTTGTACATTAGAAGTGGTATGTCTGTTTAATATTTGTAATAGTATGGGACGTGTTTTTCAGCAATTTCAAACGTAGTAGCTATGAATGTACACCAATTTTCGGAGCTTGAGCTTCACGGTATGGGTGTTTTATATTGTCTTATAAGTTATAACATATTTTGTTAGGTTTAATATTGAAAGAACTTGTTTGGAACACTTGTTTATGTTATTAATTTTTAGATGCTCTATGAAGGAACCCAAATAGGAATGTATGGTTTGATATATATTATAAAGTTAATTATGTTAGTTTTTTTTAAAGTACAGTTAATGAATTATCTAAAATGTAATGTATCTTTTGATGTCAGATGTTTATGTGCAGTGTTAGTGAATTAATATCTTTGGAACACTTATTTATGTTTTTTAAAGAGATAGTTGAGTTTCTAGTGGAATTAGAAGTACTTATGTGCAGTTATGTTCAGTTTTTGGAATTCTTTTTTTACCTTTGGTTGAGGCAATGATGCATACAACAACCCAAATATGAATGCATGGTTTGATATATTATAAAGTAATGATAACTTTTTTTTACAGTGCAGTTAATGAATTATCTAAAATGTTATGTTTCTTTTGATATCAGATGCTTATGTGCAGTTTTAGTGAATTAATTTGTTTGGAACACTTGTTTACGTTTTTTAAAGAGATAGTTGAGTTTCTAGTGGAATTAGAAGTACTTATGTGCAATTATGTTCAGTTTTTGGAATTATTTTTTTATCTTTGGATGAGGCCATGATGCATACAACAGTTGGTTTGATTTTTATGGAGTTTATAAAGGTATTGCAGGATATGGATAGAAACCGTTAGATACCATTGCAGATTGTAAAAGATACACTAGTAATGATACTAGTGAGGCACCTTATCTTTCTTGGGAGTAAAAAAAAGATTTTTAGTATCCAAAGTGTGTGCGGAACTTTAACATAACACTTCAAGATATGGTCTGAGATTTTAACAAAATATTTCAAAAATGCAATCATTCATCAAGGACCAGCTGGACTTAGCTGTTAAATCTTATTTGTACCCTTGTAAATGAAATTTTGCATGGCTCTATAAATTGAGAACTCCATCAGAAAGTTATTTGTAACATCCCATCGATTGAAGTTGTAATTGTAGTTCACCCCTATATTTGACTTCTTAACTGAAATCTATCCCACAATGGCTACAAATTTTCCACTAATCCAAGATGACTACATCTATGATTTTGAATGGATGGCTGCACCAATAACCTCTTCATTGAGGTGCTACTCGATCAACAAGCAATTGGGAATTCCAAAGCTGAATGTGTAAATGATCATGCAACGCTCATTGCACAAGACGTTGTCAACAAAGAAATGAACAAATCATTCACCTACGGTTACATTGAAGAAAGACTTCAGGTATTGAAGAAACGGTACCAAGTTTTCTATTGGGTCAAAAGGAAGCATGGTGTGAGATATGGTGAAAGCACAAATAGAGTGTCGGCTCCTGATCATGTGTGTGATGACATTTTGTGGGTTAGTTTTGTTTCTTTGTTTTATGTTTTTTTGTTAAATAGTTCAAATTATGTATATCCAATTAACATTTGATTTTTTTGGACTTCTAGGAGGATGAGCTTAGACTTGCCTACTAGATATATGGTGATACGAATTGGCTAGCGCTACAACTTTTTGGATTCTTATCAACCAATGCCCCTCAGCCAGAAAATGAAATCATTGAAATTTCTTCTGATGGTGAATCAGACGACATTGGTAACCTTGACGGTTTGCCAAAGCCTCGTAATGATAATAGTGTCATCAACATCTCATCATCGTGGTCTTCAAAGGATCGCTCTTTTTGGGAGTACTTAAAGCAACTTGGGCTAGGTGGTTCTTCTAGTTCTGAAAGTTCTGTTAACCAACCAACGAAACCACGTTCGCCAAGTATGTATCATGGACATCATTCTATCGTAGCCCAGTTCGTGTGCCTCGTCCTCCACGCTCCTATGTTCCATCACCAAACAAGAGTGGCGATATTAATGGTTTGTCTTGCCCTCCCAAATAAAATCTGATGTTCCGTGCGTTGTTTCATTTTCCAGCGGGTAGACAATTATAAGGATCACCGTATTTTCAAGTTTCACGGTGTCTTTCACGGCATATGGTTAAGTGTTTAGTTTGTATGTTTTTATTATCTTTAAATGTGGTATGATGGACTGAAATGTCCAGATTGTAGGTACTTTGGAATGTCTTTTATTATATTATGTTGTTTTTATGAATATTGATGTTGCTTGCAGCCATAATGATTTTCCAAATTTTCAGATGTGCCATTTTTCATATACAGTTGTCTCTATAGGCATCCAGGCATGCAACCTACAAATATCATGTTGAAAAAAGCGGCTATATGGAAGGGCAAACAAAGAACTGGTCTCGAATGGAGAAATCAAGACAATAATTTTGAACGTTCACTTCCATGTCCAATGTGCTACTATCTTTGAACTACATTAAAATCCCCGTGGTTCACCATGTGTGACATAAATCAAACATTTCTAAACCAAATTATATAAGAGATCTTTGTCCAATTCCCAGTGTCCCTTTAAAAACATCATGTACCATAAAGTAATGTTCTACGTTACTAAGTCATATCAACATTTTTCATCATTCAGGAGTAAGATAATAGACAGTAGCTTCCACAATTTGTTTGGGAAGGACTTTCGGGATCAGATTAATCTACATCAGAAATTTATGTAGCTTGCACTTTCTGAAATATACAACATATGTCAATATTACCTACACATGTTTTGCGTCCTCACTTTATGATGTTTGAGCAGACTAAGAAAGCAAAAGAAAAACTGAAATTGCCTGAAACACAAATGTCTATTTTAGAAATAGGTTGCCCATATATTATAATTGAAAATTTGGACAATCCATGAAACACAAACATTCATAAGAAATAGAAAAAACCACAATCCAACACTGCCAATCCTAAAGCAAAAGGAAAATATATTAAAAAGTTCTAAATAACAGACATAAGTTTAGAATTGAATTAGGTGTCCACTCCTGAGTATTCTTCATCAGTTTCACTTGGATTCTCCTTATCCGACGAGCTATCTTCAAACTCCAAAGGGTTATTGCGGTTGTAACCCGACAACCCTCGAAGTCAATCTCCGTAGCCTCCCGAGTATAGAAGATTTCCACACAATCATGGTACCTTGGGAACCCATTTGTTTGAAAGTACGCTGCATGTTACTCCTTCAAAAAAAGAAACAAAAACGAAAAATAGAATTTCAGATTTATAAACTATATATTTACATATTGCATGAAAAAATATTTACATATTAATAGTCATTGACTAACCCTTCCAATTTGCTCCCAACATGATGGACTGATATAAAACTTGTTGGTAAACTTGTTGAATCTAACACCCGGTAATTCTGTGAAACACTCGTAGTCATGAAAATGAGTGCGCAACATATTGATCTTCATCTTCACTTTAAGGATCGAGAACTCCTTCTGCATAGTAACAGTCAACATTCAAGCTAGCTCAACAAAGATGTCATCGAACACGGCAGGGTCATGGATATTAACATTTGTTCGACAAAGCAAGAAAAAGTGCTCATAGCAAGCTTCTTCCTCCATGGAGGACCAGCCAATACTACGACAATTCATGTTCATCCTAGCAATCTCATTTCTTGTTCTCCCCATTTTTCTAAAGCACATACATTAACCCACCGCATATTAAAAAACTGCATGCTCTTATAGAGGAAAAAAAAATGGTTAACTGCATTTATGTGGCAGGTACAACCGTTGCCATTCTCTGTAATTTAATTGCACCCTTTTTGTTTGACAGTAACTTACTAGAAATCTGCCATTTATTGCAAAATCTGAAAACAGACCTTAAATATGCCCAACTACCATACCGGATCAAACAAGTCATACACATTTATTGCAATCAATCTGAAAAGAAAACCTAAAAAGCTCAAGTTTATAGAAAAAAAAAACCTAATAGAGAAATATTGTAGACCAAGTCTATATGCATGGATCCTGCAGTTGATCAACGTTAATGCAAATGAAATAATTTATTGCATGCCAACTAGATATCATTCAGACACTGCTCAAATTAAAAAAGTTTACAAAATAAGTACCAACAGTTCCATATATCATTGCTCTAATTCAACCATTGCTCAAATGAGTAAAGTATAGAACAACCATGAACATTAACATATATAATTCGTCAAGAGACACTTCTCAAATGAAAAAAATTTACAAAATAACTATTGTTCAACAGAACCAAATCTAACAGCAGGTAATAAGCATTAATATTAGCATATATAATAGTTCATCACCACCCTAAACGCGCTCCAAAAATAATTATAGATCCATAGTGTTATTTAAGAAAAGAACTTAAAAGGGCACACCACTAAATGCCAACAAAAGTGTGATATTGTTGTTTGGGTTACAAAATGCATGACAAAATATGGTCGTTGAAGAGGTCAAATAGCTTGTCGACTGATGCAGGGTGGTGATTGCATTGCAACTTATATTTTTCCATCACGCATCATCCTAACTAGCCTTATTTTCATCAGAGAGGCTAAAAAAGAGATCAAGATCTTTTGTATCGTTGCACAAACATTTTGCAACGATGATTTTGTCTTCAACAGACATAAAATGCATCTCACTCAATGCATCAAAGGCATCTTACCTTGAGGAGGAAGCATCTTGTTCAAAACCTATACACGCAACAAGTTCACCGAGTCTGGATTCGGTTTTTGCACAGAATGAATTCGTAAATTCCAAGAAGAGGTCATCAATGTCTTCGCTTATCTTATGTTTCTTAGAAGATCTTGTTTTTCCAGTAGCACTACTTTCACACTGATCAACATACGCTAAATCATTATCATCATTGGCAGTTGGTGTCTTAGGGGTTTGTTCACGAGAGTTTTTTTCCTGATTGTTTATTTGGCCACCACTTAGAATATTTTGGACCACATCAGCAAAAGCTTCAACATTCGCACCAGTTGCCCGATCTTTCCCAAATATGTCACACCAATCTTTGTAATAAGGCCACGATTTGTAACGCATGGTTCTTGCATTATTGTCTGCATGTATGATATATATATATATATATGTTTTAGTGGGCAAAACCCGCCAAAATTGTTACCAATTAATAAAAACTTTTAAAGCACAATGAACTCATAACAATTTACCTTGATATATTCATTCCATTTTCCCTTTTCTTTGACTATCAAAGTGTTAGAGTTGTCATGCCAAACAAATCCAGACCTGCCCAACATTGAACTCAATGAACCATAATCTTTCTTCCACGCAATTATTTTAGAGTTAATGTGTGGGATACTCTAAGATCAATTCCTGGAAATGCCTGGATCATTGACTGCTCTAAAATAAATTGCTAACCCGTTTTGAGCCCATTGTCACATTTAAACCCTCTGACAACAAGCTCTTTCAATCCATACAACAACACATATTCTTCATGTGTTGTCCATGAACATCTGCTATTAGTACCTTTGCGAGCTAAGGCACACTTTGGTACACTAGTAAATGACGATATTATCTCTTAAATTACCAATGTTACATTACCATAACTATGTTATTAATAGGCCAAATCACCATGAAATATTACTAATTCACATAACAAATCTGTAATAAAATTATATCCTTGAAATTTCACGACAAATATGAATTATATAACTAGCCATGAACAATACGGCCACAAATATAATCTTGCAACAAATAAAGACTTAGTCGTGCATACCAATTATCCAAATTACTCGAAAACAAAACGTAGTTTTGCAATTATAAGATTACAGTGACATAGAATTATCTTAAGTGATGCGTTTGTGACACCACATTTACAATGTCACAATGCGCAACACCTCCACTCATTGTACATGGTTTGTGCAAGATTGTCACGCCGATTCGACCAAATCTGTGATGATTCGATGACGACAACAAATTCAGACTCCGCATGTGCATTCGAATGGTCTACAACGTATTCGGGAATTTTATTTTCTAGTGGATCAACAACCATTGCAGTCCGAATAAAATTATATAGTAGACAACATGCCATAATTATGCGGTTATGTATCTGTATGGGAAAAAAAGAATTACTCCTTAAAATAACCCATATGTCTTTCAACAAACCAAATGCCCTCTCAATGATGTTTCGTGCTTTATAGTGTCTTAAGTTGAATAATTCCCTATAATTTTGCGGTACGCTAGATCTGGTACCCAACTCATCCAAATGGTATCTAACACCTCGGTAAGGTGCTAGAAAACCAGGTCCATTTGTATACCCACAGTACAAAGGTAATATTTACCTGAAATCAGAAAGGACAATATTTATTTTACAAATTTATTATAGTTGTACTTATGTAATACCGTAAGAATTATTGACTCATACCAGTGGGTACTCGAATCCATTTCGCCTACTAATAGCATCGCGTAGAAACAAAACTATCGCGTAACCCTCCCAACCACTTAATATGAATACAAACTTCATGGTATGGTCACAAACACCAAGAACATTAACAGATATATCTCCTTTTCGGTTCCTATATCGCGCCTTATCACTTAAAGGAACTCGTACATCAATATAAGTTTCATCTAGCGCACCTAGACACCCCTAAAAAACAAACACATATATGAAGTTAAGTATTGACACTAAATTAATAATGTGAATATAATTAATGTAAGTTTTTGTAGATAATTAACCATAAGTTTTTAAAGTTACCTTGAACCACTTCCATTTATCATTTTTGCTATCATCATTCACGGGTTGTGGAGTCACTAGTAGGATGGTATAAAGCCTAAGCAATGCTTGGAGAACCAAATTGAAGTGTTTGCTAATTGTATAACCCGATCATTTGAAGTCAAACTTCAAGACAACATTCTTCTTGTGATGTGCCAATACACTAAAAAAAATAGCAACTTGTTCACTTATTTGTACATGTCTTGTACGTTCTAGCCCACCAACATTCTCTAAGAGAAAACACAATCTACCGAATGCATTTCTATTCATTCGTAGTTGTTGGATACACGTCTAATCACTTATATCGATTAGAGCACGCATATGGCTAATTTGATCAGGTAATCGATCAACCATTCTATATCGAGCATGCACGATTCTTTGTCTACTTATTTATCGACGTCTTAACATAAGACATTTTTGGTAAAAATGAATGAAGAAGAATATTATTTTCAGCAACATAACGATTTCTTCAATAATGACAATGACATGCAATTATTCTTCATCCATCTATAGATAACAAACCAAATGTAGATATATATGAATTAGTACACGTTTTCATAGTATATATAAGTCCATGTTCACTATGGAAAAATGGATTCCACAATCTGTTGGAAAAACTGTGAACATAATTGTGCAATTTTGGGAATTTTAATTTTGTTAGAAAGAATGGATCGTGTAATATATGTTTACGGTGTATCATACTTGGTTAATGTTTACAAAATAACTAATTCAAATAAGACCTAAAGTTTACCAAGAAATATGACCTAAATCATAACATAACACCAAAACAGAACAAAACATAACCTCTTTTATTTGAATATTTAAATTTAAACATCATTAAAAACATTACATTATGCTAAATTTACCAAGAAATTGTACATAACATACAAAAAAATATGTAATCAAAACAGGACAACTTAATTTGAAGATTTAAATTTAAACATCAATAAAAACACTACATAATGTTCAGTTTTACCAATAAATTACTCATAAATCACAAGAATAAAACATATAATCAAAACAAAAACCGAATTTGAAGATTGAAAGTTGATTCTCATAAAACACTACATTATGCTCATAAAGAACGAGAACGAATTTGCAGATAATCAAAATATCACCATTGAATTGAATTTGAAGATTTTAATTTTATTATCCTAAAATAAGCAACTTACCAACAACTAAGCTTCTTGGTTCTTCAGATCTCTAGTTTTCGAGGTGGTTCCGAAGCTAAATGGCAACGAATTTGCAATTACAAGTAGTTGATGGAAAAGGACAATGAAATAAAAGACCCACTTCAAACGAGAAAACCCCATTTCATCAGTCCGATTAACTCGAAA
This sequence comes from Rehmannia glutinosa, assembly GCA_016081115.2. Classification (NCBI taxonomy): domain Eukaryota; kingdom Viridiplantae; phylum Streptophyta; class Magnoliopsida; order Lamiales; family Orobanchaceae; genus Rehmannia; species Rehmannia glutinosa. Next base: position 29,743,073 of record CM071936.1, read on the forward strand.
TATTTTACAGCAAAATCTCCATAAATTGTAAGTCCAAGCGGCTACGATAATCTAGAGGGGGGGTGAATAGATTATCTCCATCTTTTCGATTTCGTTTTCGAACAAAACAAGCCAATACAATAATAAGGTGCGGAATATAAACAACACACGTCGATTTATAGAGGTTCAACCCACCTAGGGCCTAATCCTCTACCACCCCAAAGATATCCGGATTGATTTCAAAAAGAAAAAGGTTTTATTAATTACCAAAATTAATACAACACCAACTTACAACAACACCTTGAAGAGCACCACACTCTTCTTCAACACCACTTTGAGATTACCACAATCTCTTCTTCAAGATTACCACAATCTCCAACGGCACCTTGTGAAGATTACCACAATCTTCAACCTTGAAGAATACCAAATTCTTCAACACCTCAACAAGAAGATTACCACAATCTTCTTACACCTAACACCTAGATCACCCAAGTGTGTTCTTACCACGTTAACACTCACAAGGATATCTTGTGTTGAATGATAACCCAAAAATTCAAGATTACAACTCGATAATGAATTATACAATTGAGTATAAGTGTAATCAAGAATAGCCTAGACCTCAAAGATGTGAAAGTGATAAGCTAGGCAAATTACAACAAGAATAATGACAATATAAGACCAAGTGTTTGCTTGAGTATTTCTTGTTGTGTTGTATTGTTCTCTCTTATTGTTATGCTTCAAATCTTCCTATATTTATAGGAGATGATTGATACTTGATAGGCTTCTCTTGGAATCGATATCTACAAAAAAATTGCAATTAAAATCAAGATTATAGTTTGTTAGAAATCAATTCCACAATTTAGGGAAAAGATGTCGATGCACAATGATTAGAATTTTTTGTCATCAAAACATAGCGGACGGTCACAAGACAAATAGACGTTTGAAAATAAGAACACATTTTTACAGGCGGCCGGCCGACGGGGTCCGACCGGTCACCCTAGGGTCCAACCGGTTGCCCTTTTCAAAAACCAAAAGAGAAGTTTGCAAATTTGAACCAACCTTCGTGTCTGGCCGCCTTATACGGTGACCGGTCACACCTCACCATTTTCTCGCAAACATGAAATTTTCTTTTTGCATAACTTTCAGTGCACGAGTTGCTCTATAGGCTTAAGGTTGACCTCAAAACAAAAGTGTTGTCCAATTTTATATCGAAAATAAACTTCAAGAAATACTCCAAAAAATAGTGAAAATATTTTAGACCGATCGGGAGTATTTAGACAATATTTGGAAACATTGTTTGATGTAAAAACACATTAACTCAAAATCATAAAAAGTGTTGTCCAATTTAATGTCGAAAATAAACTTGAAGAAATACTCCAGAAAACTAGTAGAAACAATTTAAATCATTTAGGAGTATTTGAACAACATCTAAAAACATTGTTTTGGTGTAAAAACAAAATCATCAAAATCATGATAAAACATTTATCAAACATAAATAGTTTCCGATTTCTTGCGAAGCCAAAAATAAATGATATTTACAAACCCGAAAACCAAAGGTCTTTACATAATATTTCCGATTTCTTGCTAAGCTTTTCAAATGATTTACAATAATAATTGATATTTACAGCCCGAATTGAAGAAGGATACCTGACGATTTCTCGGCAGAAGAGTAGGGTTTACTGAGCATAGTTTATTCCTTTTTATGTGAAGAAGGATAGTAATTAATCATAAAATGAGGGGTAAGGTCGTCTTTTCAGGTATGGGTTTTAGGACAAGAGGGATAATTCCAATACCTTGAAAAGGCCAGATAACTTAATAACCCTCTCCCCCATGCGATTACAAATCGGGGATTGACCAGATTGCTTATTGGGCCTAGTCATTTCGATTCGCTGATCCCAAACAGAGAGAAAAGGCTTTTCTGAATTCCCAAATGAGGCGTTAGGTTACAATATTTTTGTAGTTGAGAATATTCTTACCAAGTTTTGATATATAATTAAAATATATTAACATTAGTTATATTTCTATGTTTTTTTTTTGCGGGATGAAAATTGTATTATTATTATTAATCAATAAGAACAAACAAGATATAATATCCTGAAGCCAAACGGGAAAAACTCAAATAAACTCTCACCTTTCAAATAAGGAAAGAGGGAAATAAAAAAACTAAATAGATATAATAGATCATAAGTACATCATATTAAACTCAGTGGGTTTTGATTCTTGATTGGATAAGTGACTGTTTGCACTTCCAAACAAGATTTGGACGATTTACAAACTCATTTCTGATCGGCAGATCAATTCATATGCAAATTTATAGCTTTAACTTTTAATGCGACATGAAAATATTGTGTTTCATTCGAGTGTTTTTTAAAAATTCGAAAAAATTTGTTACCATTATCACACCTCAAAGTACTACACCACATTAGTTCATGTTTTCAAGCTTATAATTTCGATTATCACCTAACTTCCTTTTCCTCCCAGGAATTGCAGTAAAGAAAACAAAAGGTTGCATGGGGAAATTGGATTTTAATGGGAAGCTACTCCAAACAAGCATTCTACCGGTAATTATTAGATTTAAGGAATGGAAAATTGGTTTTATGTTTAGTTGTCAAAACTCAAAAGCTATACAAATCATGATTAGATAATAAAACAATTTGAACTTTATAGGCCAAGATGTTGAAAACTGAAACTCCAACCGTTGGGCTAAACAAATTGACATAATAGCTTATAGAATAGTTACAAATATTAACCAAGAGGTTTAGCTTAACTAAAAAAAAACTCCATCTTTCAAAATTATAAATATCCCTTAAAATGTTACAAACACCCGTTGAGATTTATATTTACTTAACAAATACTCACTCTCCACTGGATAAATTTGAAAAACACCAAATATCAATGTTGTTTGTCATTTGAAAAATATAACTGTTTTTTTTCTTCAATTAGGCTTAATTATTTCTAACTTTTAAGATTGTATATAAATTAAACCAAAATGAATAATTTGTTCAAACTTATTCAATTTTTTTATTGAACATTGAATTAGTTTTAGAATAACTTTAAATAATTTGATTTTTTATTTATTCTTAACCCTAAAAAACACGTCGTATATTTGTATTCTTTATTCTCTTCCCCCATCTTCTCTGTATGAGAAGATGGGGAAGGGATTCTTCCTTTTATTTGTTTTTCTTATTTAGTTCTTATTTTGTCTTCATTCGTTGGAGTTTTTTTCTCTATTAATATTTGGAAGTTTTTGTGCCTATAATAAATAGTTGTCCGTATTTTATGTTGTTGGAATTTTCATTCATCAAATATAGTATCCCCTAGTGGCGTTTTATACCAAAGATTAAGATAATCGGAAGATTATTGACAAATGTTGGCATTTGATTTTTCGATTTTCTGACTCTACTAAACCAATTAGATGTGTATATGTTTATGATTTGTAATTAGTTGTAATTTTTTTTAAAATGAAAATGATTGTCTCTAAATTTTTTTTACTAATTTGGTCGATTTTTTTCTCAACAACAAAAAAAAAAAAAATCGAATCCAAAACTGTCAAAACAGTGCTTTTTGTTTTTGTTTTTTTTTTTGGGACGAAAAGACCCGGTCCACCCGCTCTGTCCTACATACAGGCTACAACTCCGATTGCTGTTGCTGACAGTTGAAAAGATCGATCCTTCTCTTTTGCAGTTTCATCCATCGCAGAAAAATGCGAACGTCAGTCTATTGAAACAGCGACTGAATCGAACCTATTGGATAATTCACGAAGTAAATTTAGTTGCAACCGGGTATTTTTATATTTCTTTTGCTGTTTCAATCCAGTAAATTTCCAGGTTAAATGCATGAGTTGGATCCAATGCTGATTTTATCCTGGTGTATTTGATGGAACTTTTTTATGATTGTTACTTGTTTTCAGCATTTTGATTACGACTAATGGCGGGAACTGACAAGCAGAGTGCTATGGATTACATCAACCAAATGTTTCCCACAGGTTATATTTTACGTGTACATTGCTATCTTTGGCATCGTGGTTGTATAATATACATATCAATTCACATTTTATACATAGCCATATTGACATAGTGGTATATATGGGTGTATTTTCTAATATCTCAGCAACATTAGAATTTTTTCTTTTGTGATTGGAACTCTTGTTACTGGATCCAGTACACATTTTATTATCAGGAAAATGTGATAGTGATTGAATATTTAGGAATTTCATTCCCTTTTAGGGTTATGGAAATCGTAATTAGTAGGTTGTTACATTGTTTCACTTATATTTGAGAAAATTTGTTGGCCAAGAAATTCCAGAATCATTGCAATGTTTTTCTGTTTTTTTTTTTTTAAAACATTACTGAAAACAACACAAGCCTTGAATCATTCAGTATGCTGAAAAAGGATGTGAACGAATTGCCATAGAATGAGGCCAGGTCACATAAAAAATGGTTTGGGATGTGCGAGCTTAAGAGTCTGTCTTGATATATTATCCATGAAATTGTTTCTTGAACCTTCAAATGCTGTTCTGATTGATATTTGGAACGATTTGTTCATTAAAATGTTGAAGATGGTTGACATGCAGAGGCATCTCTGTCCGGTGTTGAGCCCCTTATGCAGAAAATACATAATGAAATTCGTAAAGTGGATGCTGAGATTTTGGCAGCTGTTCGTCAGCAGGTTGGTATTGCTGTCTAATGGTTTCCTATGGTTTAAATGCTAAAAGTATCATTTATCATGTTTGTGCATCATACGACTAAACACAATTGTATGGGAATTATTTTCCACCGTTTTGGTTGAATGTCACATGAAGTTTCTAATTACATCAAGAAAAACTGCTGGTGGAATATTATAGGGTATGTTTAGTTGGTATGAGTTAATGCCTAATAAAGTGAATAGAAGCAGGAGATCATATATTACAATGCACTGTATACTTAGTTTCTTGCACTAGGTTCACCTGCACACTCAAGAACTGATCTCAAGTGGTAGAAGTTAAATTGAAAAATAACTCAAGCTTGTGAGAATATGACTTTGGTCCAAGCTCCACTCATTTACTTGATATCTATTAAGTTAATGCTTAAATTAGTCAAGTTGCTCAAGCTCAATTTAAACTTATCTAAAACTTTATCTCTGGAAATTGACACAAAGATTAGAGAAGCCTTGCTTGATCATTAGTGAGGTTTCTCTTGTAACTTTTCGTGCTATGTTAAGCAAAGCACCTTCCATTTATATTACAAGTAAGTCGAGTTCTAAAGGGACAAAAAAAATGAAAATTTGAATTTACATATTCTGTGTGAATTGTGATTAATAGTTATGAATCATGACTCTTCTATCTTAACCATTTACTAATGCTATTAAACTTTGATTTTTTCCCTAATTTTTTAAGGACGATTATTTGATGAATCCTGTAAATCTCTGTCAAAAATTAGGAGATCAAATTCATGAATAAGTCTCTATCAATCCTTCCTAATCTGTCACCTATGGTAGGCAAATAAGCATGGAGTGGTTAATAGTTATGTTTGTTGATTAATTCTTGCTCACAGCTGTTGTGATGTTTATCACATTCTTCATATCATGGAGTGTAATGAAAAATGTGTCTTCTCTTGTTAGATTTTTGTATTGTCGCTCTCCTTTGGCTTCACTGTCACCAAATTGAAGTATGATTATGTAATTAGATGTGTGTTCATGGTACACTTATTTGTATTGAGCAGTGGACTTTGTCATACTCAACTTCCTCAAATTAGCTTTTTGGCCATGGGAATCTTTACTGGAGTATGTTGTCAAAATCTCATATGAAATATGACATCTATTCTAATAGAAGAATAAAGGCTTTCGCGGACAGTTGATATACTTATGTTGCAGAATGAACAACATTTTTGTTGAGTGCACAGTATTAACTGTGTAGACTGTTTAAAAGGAGACACATGTTCTTGGTGAGTGTTTCTCATATGTTGTTGAGAGGCAGTTTAATCTGAAAGAGGATAAAACAAAGCAACGATTTGCTATACTGTTGCACTAGTAAAAGCTCTGATAATTTTGTGTCAAAAAACACTCTATCCAGTTTGACCTCTTTTTGCTATCATAATATCCACCATAAGTTGTTTTAGCTTGAGACAAGATCTGTTGTCTGCTTGAATTAGTTTTGAACTGCATGGTTTCATATATATAACATATAGTCACAATCATGTTTATAAATAAATTTTATAAACACGTGTGAAATGAGCTAAGTAATTGGAACATCCACATCAATGTACAAAATATAGAAAATATTGAATGTGATGAAGTGCTCGTGGTGGTGGATTTGTATGGAGTAGATGATTATGTACCAAGGATAAGTGATTTAAGTGAAATCTATGCTTGCGGTGATTCTAGATCCGTTGGTCTTTCTGGTAGTTTTTTTGGGGATAAAGTTAAAGTATGATGTTCCATTTTGTATGTACTGATGAATGTTGGATGCATGAACATACGGGAAGGAAACTTAGTCAGTGTTCTAGTATTTTTGATTGAGTGTACTGAAGATAGTAAAAAATGAGGACATGCCATGCACATATTTACTGCAGTCCACATAATTTTGTTAATAGTGTATTACACATAGGGAAGATGATCAATTGCTTTCATAGAAGCTGGAGACACAACTAACTGAACTACAAAGTTAAATTTTGAGAAGCTGACGCAACATAACACTTATATATACTCTTAAATACCTTCTAACCCTAGATAGTGTTGGTGTTTAATGGAACTTGAGCTTTCATGGTGAGTGGTGATGTTCCCTTCAGAAAGAGTTGAAGATTGAATGGAGCCAATTCCTAGCGAGTGTGTTATAAATCTAAACATGCTAATCTTCTTGTAGATAAGAACTAAAAATGCTTGAGATATCATTTATTATGGGAAGAAGAGGGGGTAAGCATACTAGAGGAAGCACCAGAATTAAAAGGAGATTCAGTTGCTTGATAACATTTTCATTTTCTGGGGATCGTTGTCACAGTTTTGTTGAAATCTTCTTTTTACCTGTTTCCATTTATTATACTGTTTTCTAGATTAGATGATTGATTGTGCTTAGCCTTTTCAGTATGATGGGTATGGGTTGATGCATATGGTTTTAGTCACATCCGGTTGATATCATTAAATTTCCTTAGTTATTACATAATTTCTTATACTTGACACTGTTTCCTATTATCGACTTAAAATTGCTTTATCTCTTTCATAGAGTAATTCAGGAACCAAAGCCGGGAGGACCTTGCTGCAGCTACTCGTGCAGTGCAGGTCAGCTCATTCATTTAATGATTTAAGGTCCCTGCAGAACTTTTGTTTCCTTGCATATGTGTCATTATCATCATGTGATTTGGTCATCAAATTTCCCAACAGCATTAGATTCTGTGTTGCTGCTCTTTTGTGAATTTATTTAGTTTATTGCTGCTCTTTAGTTTATTTGCTTTCGCCATTTGAACCAGGAACTCATTTTTAAAATCCAAGAAATAAAAACCAAAGCAGCGAGAAGTGAAACAATGGTTCAGGAAATATGCCGTGATATTAAGAAACTGGATTTTGCAAAGAAGCATATAACTACAGCAATTACTGCCCTTCATCGTCTAACTATGCTAGGTCAGCCGTTTTACTCTTGATTCTGTTGGAATTGAGTTTATCTTATTCTTAATGTACTTAAGTTTGTGAGGCATAATGCTCTTTTGATGAACTTCAGCTTGCCAATTGACTTTGATACTTGAGCTGTTGCTGTTCAGTTTTTCTTCTTGGTACTTAGGCTGATCGGAATCAAAATTTAAAATGCTTTGACAGAGACATAGATTGATTCAATTGATGTTTTGTGACACTAAGGTTTGTGATGGATAGTGGACGGTTAGATGACTACCTGGATAACATGGAAGGGAACTCAATTATCTGTCAACTAGTCAAGAGGGAGGTTCAACTATTTCTGCTTTTAAAGCTCAAATAACAGAAAGGACTTTCTTTATTCATGAATCCTGGGAATGGAGAATGGTCTTGGGTTCCATGGTGTGGTTGTGCCTCGGATAATTAATAACGAACATGCTTTTTCCCCATCTTCCTTGCACCTAAATAGTCTTTAAAATTTTCTTTTATTGATCAAGGTTTTGGCAAGGTGGTCCATATATTTAGATTTTTGCCATCTCAAATAAATTTTGGCCAATCCTGCTGAACAAAGATATTGTCAAAATTTCTTTCCTGATATAACGGCCCGACACGATGATGGTCCTACACGATATGCTCAAACAACACGACGGCACGATAACCTTATCGGGCCTATAATTAGAGCCCAAACACGACATGTTAGAAACACGAAAAGCACGGCACGACACGTACGCAAAATTGTCAAATTTGTTTAGTTAGGCTCATTAAGCCCATTAACAAATAAAACTAATGATTTTTTTTTTTATTCTTGATATTTGATATTTAAGTCATATATTCTAATAAATTATCAATAAAAATAGCCAAGTACAAATGCTCAATTACTAGTAGATTACCAATACAAATAATCAATTATCGATAATTAAAAAATTATCGGGCCACCCCAATAACAACCCAATTTTTAGCGAGCCTTATCGTGCCAGCCTGATAACGGCCCAACCCCGATAATCCCCAGCCCAAACCCTATGTTCGTGTTGTGTTCGTGTCGGTCAATCATGTCGTGCCTCAAATTGCTACCCCTAATTGAGGCAATATATCGAAAATGAGCTTCTTTATTGATATTTAATGGTTTTGTCTGATTTAGGAAAAATAATAATGCAACCTTTCTTTTGTACGACAGTCTCTGCAGTAGAACACCTCCAAGTTATGGCTTCTAAAAGACAATACAAGGAGGCAGCTGCTCAGCTTGAGGTAATAAGTTAGTGTATAGGGGGCTTCCGTCCCATTTTATATTCCAGTCACATGTTACATGCTTATCTATTTCTTTTTTTTTAATATGGCTCTCAGCACTTAATCAAGCCCTTTTTATTGGTGTTAAAGGCATCTTTATCTGTGGAATATGTTCTTCAGTTATATTTGTATGTTAATTTTATTTAATATTTTACAGCTTCTCCTTAAGGTATTGGGTTGTTGTTGGAAAAAGGGAATGAGTTAACCATGTCTATTGACGCCACTGAAGATTTGTGGGCTGAATGTATATTTGATTATTTTCCTATTGGAGAACTGAAATTTTGAGTTAGTCAAGTTATTAGGTTATCAAGTGAGACATAAATTCTTATCATATGAATGTGAAAACATAAGTTAATTGGCATTAATATGCTGCTTGTTATCAACAAACAAAATGTGCTCAAATGATAGGCGCTCAACTATTTATTCTTATAAATGTAACAAGATTGTCTATGCTTTAGTAATTCTAATGATAAGATATGCTGTTCTGACTATTCAACTTGACTTAGGCAAACATTAGGAACGTGATGACAAGATAATCTTCAGCAGGTGGAGGCTTTAGTAATGGACCTTTTGAATACGATGCTAGGCACATATCATCTTGAAATTGTGTGCTTTAGGAGATTTCTAATTTTATTTTTCAATTGAAAACATTAGTAATACTTTCAAATATTACAAACAATTAGGAGCTTTTAAAAGAGGCATATTCGAAGTTCAGTATATATATTTGTCAAAAGTAAGATTTTGTTATGGTTTTAGTGTCTCTCTAGTATGAAAAAGAATGCAATATTTGGAGTGTATCGATAGATATCGGCCGTGATTGCTTGTGAAAAAGTTAGTAAAATTCTTGCTAGAATTTTTTTTTTGTCCCAACATGCGATTGTCTATATACTATTCATTCTCTCTTACTTTTCCAATTAACAATCGCATCATATCACCATTTTATTAAAATTATATCATATCAACTTTCATCATTACATTTTCATCTCATATTCAATCACACTCAAAATAACCATTTCACACTATTCTCTCCAAAAATAGAAAGAGAGGAACGAAAGGCCAATCAATCACACGCATTATCTTTATTTTTTCTTTTTTTCCCTACTGTTGAGATATTAAAATATAATCAATTTGTTTTGTTCGAACCCTGTATCTTTCAGTTTATTTGAAAGTTGTCCACTCCCCTCCAACCACTACTTCCAACTTATTAAAAAAATCAACATCAGTGCCTGATTTTTAGGATACTTTAGGATAGTGCTGTCCTAACTTTATGGTTTATGTTTCTTCTTTTTTCCTTAAATCATGGGCTGATTAGAGTAAGCCTTTGTCTATATAATGTATGATTTCTTTCATGATTTGAACAAGAAATACAATTACTTTCATATGGTATCACAGAGGAAGGTTCACAAACCCTAGTTATTATTATTATTATTATTAATTTTTTTTATTAATTTTTTTTTCCAGAAACATTAGTGTTCCGTTCCTTTGTTTTCTATTTTTATCTGTGATCGGAATTGCCCACCGGAATCACTATTCACATCTGAATCACTGTTCATACCCCGAATCACTATTCACTGTCTAGTCGGAACCACCATTCACTCTTCACACCGAAAAACAATTCAATTAACAACCATTTGTTCACTTCCGAAAAATATATCGTTTCAAAATACTATTTAAGTAGGAAAATCTTGTTTCGCGGAAAATATTGCTCTGCCGGAAAATACTACTCATGCCAGAATACACGGGAAATACTGTTCACGTCTGGTTATTTAAGCCATAATGCTTGATTCTCCTTTCAAAACAATGGGTCTGGGTATCACTTCCGCCCCGCGGGTACCGTACCCGCCCTGCCTAGAACTTTTATTTCAAAATATATTTTAATATATATTTTGCATATATAATATATATTATAATATAATTTTTATATATTCTTATGTTATATCTAATATTTATAAATTGATAATAATAACTTTTGTAAATAATATTTTATAAATATATATATTTCATTTTTTTATTTAATTTAATTTAAAACGGGGCAGAACGGGTCGATCCGTCCCGTCCCCCACTTCTTATGTCTTGGTCGGTCGACCCGCCCGCCTGGGCTTCACAGACGGGCGAGTCTGGGTCCTGGCTCCACGCCCCGCCCCATTGCTATCCCTATTTAAGGGTCCACAACTATTACAACCGACATATTGAATGGTTAGAAATTCTTGAAATCTGATTGTGTGTTTACTTTATTCCCAGCGAATATAAAGAGTATTTGGTACCAAGCGACTCAACAGCCACCTCTTGACTACTATAGCTCACACTGGTAATTCTACGGTTTGTCTCTCTCACCTACACCTGTGGGATGGGTTTTGGATTCACGTGCTTCTGATTATGTAACTGGTAATTCTTCTATTTTCTCTGAAATATAACAAACTACCCTATTATGTTACTGTTGCAGATGGGTCTAAAATCCAGGCCACTGGAGTTGGACGGGTCTCACCAACTCCCTCAATCCCATTGAGTTCAGTCTTATTGGTTCCTAATTGCCCTTTTAAGTTGATATCCATAAGTAAATTAACTCGTTCCTTAAATTGCACCATAACCTTCACCTCTGATTCTTTTTTGATACAAGATCGGAGTACGAGGCAAACAATTGGCGTAGGATCTGAATATCGTGGCCTCTACTACCTTCAACCAACAATTTCCACTCTATGTGCCGCTACTGCATCCCCCGATCTTCTTCATTGTCGTTTGGGTCACCTGAGTCTACCTAAGTTAAAAACAATGATACATGATCTTTCACTAGTGGAGTCTTTAAATTGTGAGTCTTGTCAATTAGGCAAACATGCCCGAGCCTTTTTTTCTAATCGTCTTAATAACAGAGTTGCATCTCTCTTTGATATTGTTCAATCTGATGTTTGGGGTCCGAGTCGCGTTCCGTCTATCTTAAGTTATCATTATTATGTCACTTTCACTAATGATTTTTCCCGGTGTACTTGGGTATTTCTCATGAAAGATCGGTCTGATTGATTGTTTGGTATTTTTGAAACTTTTTGCTCAGAAATTAAGACTCAATTTGGTAAAATGATTCGTGTTTTGCGTAGTGATAATGCAAAAGAATATTTCTCTGACCGTTTTAATTCATTTACAAATTCCAACGGAATTATACATCAATCCAGTTGCCCCCATACACCTCAACAAAATGAGGTAGTTGAACGAAAACATAGACACATTGTTGACACGGCTCGCACATTGTTGATATATGCTAATGTACTTTTAAAGTTTTGGGGTGATGTTGTCTTGACTGCCACTTATTTTATAAATCGAATGTCATCCTTCGTGTTGAATGATCAGGTTCCCTACTCTATTTTGCACCCTACAGTCCCTTTATATGTTGTTCCCCTCGTATTTTTGGTTGTACTTGTTTTGTTCATGATCTATCTCCTAGTTGTGATAAACTGTGTGCTCGGTCTCTCAAGTGTATTTTTCTTGGTTACTCCCGTTCTCAGAAGGGTTACCGCTTCTACTCTCCTCCTACAAACCATTTTTACGTTTCCGCCGGTGTTACTTTCTTCGAGGACATATCATACTTTGCCGCAACTATTATCCCTTCTCACAATTCGGATTAGGTTTTTCTATACCCTACTTAGAGTTTCTTCGACCAGCTCCTGAGCCTTCTGTTTCCCACCATTTCCAAATGCTCCATCTTTACCACAGTCTCCTCCACCTATAAATCGATTTGGCATTACTTATGAAAGGCGGTCCGAGCCACGAGCTTCAGCTCTTGCTCCAGATGTCCCTCTCCCTACACTGGATCCACCTGTTTCACTTGATTTGCCTATTGCCATCCGCAAAGGTACACGCTCTACCCGTAACTCTTATCCTATCTACAGTTTTCTATCTTACCATCGTTTATCTCCCACATATTGTGCTTTTGTTTCTACACTCTCTTCTATTTCTATCTCTAAGACAGTTTCCGAAGGAATATCCCATCCTATGATTGATGAAATGTCAGCTTTGGATTACAACCATACTTCGCAGCTTGTTCCCCTTCCTTCTGGTAAATCTGTTGTTGGTTGTCGCTGGGTGTTTAATGTTAAGATCGGCCCTGATGGACAAGTCGATCGCTTGAAAGCTTGCCTGGTAGCTAAAGGATATACATAAGTCTATGGTCAAGATTATAGTGATACTTTTCTCCGGTTGCAAAGATGTCCTCAGTTCGTTTATTCCTCGCAATGGCTACCATGAAACATTGGCCCCTCTTTCAATTAGATATCAAGAATGCTTTTTTGCATGGTGACTTAGAAGAGGAGATTTATATGGAGCAACCTCCTGGGTTTGTCGCTCAATGGGGCAGTATGGTTTGGTATGCAAGTTACAAAAATCTTTATATGGTTTGAGACAATCACCTCGGGCTTGGTTTGGCCAATTCAACAAAGTTCAACAATTTGGGATGATCCGTTGCGAAGGAGATCATTTTGTCTTTTTCCTACGCTACTCAACAAATTGATATATCTATCTTGTGGTCTATGTTGATGGCATTGTAATTACGGGCGATGATTGTGAAGGTATCAAGGCATTAAAACAACACTTATTTCACAATTTTTAAACTAAGGGCATTGGTCCTCTTCGTTATTTTCTTGGGATTGAAGTAGCTCAATCAAAGTCCGGTGTTGCTATCTCTCAAAGGAAATATGCTCTTGATATTCTATAAGAAACAAGTCTTATAGATTGTAAACCAATTGCTACTTCAATGGACCCTACTATAAAGCTCCTTCCTAATCAGGGGGAGCTCTATCCCCGATCCAGGAAGATACCCAGCTAATTTGGAAGCTAAATTATCTCACCATGACTAGACGGACATATCTTTCCCAAAAGATGTATAGTAAGTCGGTTTCTCAACTCTCCTTGTGATAGTCATTGGAATGTAGTTATTCGAATTGTCAAGTACATTAAAGGGTCACCTGGAAAAGGACTTATTTTCACTAATAGAGGCCACACTAATATCATTGGGTATTCGGATGCTGATTGGGTAGGAGATGAGAATGATCGAAGATCTATTTCTGGTTATTGTATATTCATAGGAGGAAACGTGATTTCATGGAAAAGCAAGAAGCAGACTGTTGTTACTCAATCAAGTAAGGAAGCCGAGTATCGGGCTATGGCTCATGCAACATGTGAGCTTTTGTGGCTCAAACAATTTTTGCAAGAATTACATTTATGTGATGTTGGTCCTATGGAGCTCGTGTATGATAATCCGTCAGCTTTGCACCTTTACTCTAATCCAGTTTTTCACGAGAGAACGAAACATATAGAAGTCGATTGCCATTTCCTTAGATAAAAGATTCTCTATGGATCATCAAGACCTCATTTGTTAACTCTAGAGATCAACTTGCTGATATTTTTACTAAATCTCTAGGGGGCCCTCGGATAACTTATATATGTGACAAGATGGATGCATATGATGTATATGCTCCACCTCGAGGGGAGTGTTGAGATATTAAATTATAATCAAAGAGCATAGTGCTACCGATTTTTAGGATACTTTAGGATAGTCTCTTCTAACTTTATGGTTTATGTTTCTTCTTTTTTCCGGCTGATTAGAGTAAGCCTTTGTCTATATAATTTATGATTTCTTTCATGATTTGAACAAGAAATACAATCACTTTCATACCTACAAAAAGAAATTTAAAAAAATACCCCTGTGAAATACAAGTTTTGTAGTGGATCTTTGAAACTGAATGCGGAGTTCCCAAACATAATTATAGATATAGTTTTGGTCGTCCAAGATTTATTGAACCATATATAGTAGACTACAATATTTCCGCAGGTCTTGTCATGCTATTAAGCGCTTGAAACCAAATTTTTGGTCGCACAAAGATATTAGTGTGATCTGGAATTTCTTTGGGGGCATTTCTTTTCTTTTCCTATTTATATTAAAAGGATCACAGATTAATTGTATGTTCTTTCTTATGATATCTTCATTATAGATTTTGAAAATGGAGATGTTGGTTTTATCACCACTAACATTTTGTGTCTATAAAATGTAATTAATTGGTCATATTGATTTATGATTCATTGTAAAAATATTTTCACTTATATGGCATACACAACAAATCACAGTACATATTACATAAAGCATTGACGATGCTTTTATTTGTTATTTCCTCTATATTTGTCAAGATTTTCTTGCAAGTAGGCCTTTTTTAATTCAATTTTCACGTATGTATCATCTTATGTATTGGAAACATGTTTAATGTCCCTGGAATGCTGTATATTTCCATTCTTATTCCATCCATTAACCTAAAAAGTGGCCTTTTGATCTCTTGTCAGTTGTTAATATGCAATCTACTGTGTTTTAGTAGGCACTATTGAAAATTAGATTTTTTTTTTTCATTTTCTATTGGTTAACGCAGTTCAGATTTCATATGAGTTGTCATCTGTGCACTCTCAGTTTCAATTTTTAATGGTGGATGTGTTTATTTCTTCAGCAGTATTGCATCATAACATTTAGCTGACAAATAATCGAAATATTTCTGGGTTTAATGAATGGTATCTGTGACAAATTATCAGTTCCCTTTTGATCTATATGTAGTTATGAATCCATTTGGGTAATTGTAAAATTGCAACCTTGTTAATTTATTTATGCATATTTTGTATCAAATGTTATTTATTTATACATATCTTTTTTCCCTGTGATATGGTTTCCATAATATGTCTTGAGCATACATTTCAGGCTGTCAACCAGCTATGCTGTCATTTTGAAGCTTATAGCGATATTCCGAAGATCACAGATCTTAGGGAGAAGTTTAAGAGCATCAAACAAGTTCTAAAGTCGCACGTGTTTTCGGATTTCTCAAGGTATGTAAAATGCTGTTTCTATGCCATTGCTCTCAATCAAGGGATAGACTGTTTCTACACAACTTGAATATGTCTTAGTTGCAGCTATGTATTTGTGTGCTCTATAAGCACTGGACTAGGTGTGTAGTTTTACGACGAAGTTTTGCTGAGTTCTTACATTCTCTATAAACTATTTTTTCTAATTGGTAATGCTCGAGAAGATTTTTGAAAAGATGTGAGAATACACATATCATATTCTCTATATTTGGATCCCAATCAATGGAGAAAACAAGCATTGTCAGCATCAAGTGCATTTCTTTTTCTGAGTTTTGCAACGTCTCCATTCAGGCCCATATCATTATGCCTTTAAATTTTATGTGGGTGTTTACAATGTTAAGAAATCGTTTTTTGTTTTTTTGCTTTATATTAAGTGGAGATGCGCTTGCCCTAGGAAGTCTAAGATAATATATTGGCAACTAGCAGTGTTTACCTTGCATCTCTCTCTTATGTTTTTGAATTAATGCCACCCTGCTCCCAAGCCCTTTCAACAAGAGCAGGCCTCCTATGCTACTGGTTTCGTGTTCTAAAGGGAGTATTGAGCCCAACATTGCTAGTGTTGGCTGTGTATGTTTTGGGAAAGAGAGTTGATCAAATGCCGCTAATGAAGTAAATCCATGTAACAATATATTATGTAGAGAAATCGAAACCAAAACTTTAAGTTCATCATCCTCGAATTGCAGAAACTGGCGGATCTTCTCACTTTTAAACTGGCATCAATACTAGGTGGAAAATAAATATTACAAATCCTCTCAGTTATTCTTTTCATGCTTTGAACTACCTAGCATCAGAATCAGAGACCTTCTTCCATTCGGGAACTTGGTCATGCATTCAATATCCTTTTTTTTCCTTCTGATAAAGGCCAGATTTCACAAATTAAAGATGCAGTAGGAGTAGGACTGAAAAACAAACCAAGCTACTCGATACTCGATTCGAGCTCGATCATTAAAAACTTGTTTGAGTTCGGTTCGTTAACATAATGAACCAAAGTTGAATACATTTTTTGTTTGGTGAAAAGTAAAGCTCGGCTCGAGCTCGAGTCGATTAGTAAAAAAAGAATGAAATATGTGTAAAAATATCAAGCTACTCGAGCTTGATTCGTGCTCGGATCAACTAAAGCTTATTCGAGCTCGATTCGGTTAATAATCAAACCAAACTCAATCATAATTTTTAAAGCTCGATTAAAATTCAAACAAGCTTGAACAGTCCTATATTCGGCTTGACTCGACTCATTTACACCCCTAAGTAGGAGCAGCTGACTAACTGAATTATCCATTATATCCCTTACATTACTTAACCCACTACTGTGGTTAGTCCTTAATGTACTCGTCGTTGTAACCAGTAATTAGTAATTTTCTTAATACCCCTAATAGATATTAGAACAAATGAGTGACATTCCTTTTTGGTTTCTTCAACGTTACCCATGAGCTCGAGAGGATGGTGTGTAGCAACTTTAAAACCCTTCTCTTTTCCATATACAATTTATTCACGCATTCATGATTATTACTCTTGTCCTAAATATTATGAATGAATTTTTCATTTCTTTTCTTGTTTTCTGCCTAATTCATAGTGTATTTCTATCTCGTTGTGGATTCTCTTCTTTGTAATTGTTTCTTTCCCGAGATAGTCCCGAATGTTTCATCAGGTTTTATATGTCATGAAAGTGCTTGTAGTGATTAGATGCTTTGCTTAGCACTTACTGGGTTGAGTTTCTCTTGGAGCGAAATGTGCATTGGCCATCATATTTTGTTCTGACTTCTCCCTCTGTTGTCTGTTCTCTCTCCACAGCTTAGGTACTGGGAAAGAGACTGAAGATACTCATTTACTGCAGCAACTGTCGGATGCATGCCTAGTTGTTGATGCTTTGGAGCCATCAGTTAGGGAAGAGTTAGTGAAGAGTTTCTGCAGCAGGGAGCTTACTTCATATCAACAAATATTTGAGGGAGCTGGTATTTCTATTTCTTGGCTCTTATTGGTGTCAGTGGTTTTTGAAGTTAACTTTGACAACCAAGAACTTTAAATTTGGCATAATATGCTTTTGACAGAATTAGCAAAACTGGATAAAACAGAAAGAAGGTATGCTTGGATCAAGCGTAGACTAAGGACCAATGAAGAGCTTTGGAAACTTTTCCCACCTTCATGGCATGTTCCCTATCTGCTCTGTATCCAGTTCTGCAAGCTGACAAGGTTGGTGATTTACTATTGATTGAGTTTGCAGCCGAAAGCTATGAGTCTCATTGTTTAGCTTTGTGGCCTGACTGATTTGGTTCACAGATTTTTAATTGTTATAGTATTTGGTCAAATAGTTACAGATGAGCAATTTAATCTTTTTTATTTGTTGTATCAGCAAACGCAGACATGTGGTTTGACATCAAAACCCTATAGGACATATTTTCTTTTTGATCTGCATTGCTGTGTGGTTAGTGCCAGATATTGCTACTATGTGTTTGTTTCTTTCTTGCTTTCTTTTTGTGTCTCTCACTTCTTTTTTTTTAGGACTTCGAAGATGGTAATCCATGACCATATTTTTGTTTGAGATATTCATAAGATAAACTTGGCATCTAAGGATCCCATTGAATGGTTTTATGCTTGCCACTAAGAAGAGATAACCTAGAGTCCACCATTTTTTGCATTATTGAAACATGCTGTAGCATTTCTCATAAGATTCCCTGGATTCCATGATAAATTAGCATGTTTTTATCTGTATCTCCAGGACACAACTCGTGGAGATCCTCAACAATCTTAAAGAAAAGCCAGATGTCGGAACATTATTGCTGGTATGTTCTCTTTTGATACCATGTTACGTGAAGTGGTCCTCAAGTCGGTTAAGCTTTACAATCACTGTGTAAGCGGGCACCTAAACCTTTTGTCTTGTGTTGATTGACCTTTCAGGAGATGTATTATCTAAGGTCTCAATAGTCAAGGCCAACAGCTTGTCTCTTCTGTGCTTATATGTATTCTACTTTTGTTTTCGTTATGCATCATTGTGGTGTATCTTTGTTTATCTCAATCAGTTGCTAGTTTTTTCTTAATACTCAGTTGTCCTATATTGCTGCTCACTTTTGACTGATATCAACTTCTTGAGATCATTTGTTATCAAAAGAATGCATTTGGTTTCTTCCATCAATTCTAACATGCACGAGCGCATATATGTGTACTTAGATGTCCGATTTACTTTTATGCCTGTGTAGGTTTTGTTTCTTTTCTGTTTATGTCTGGGACACAAATTACAAAAGTTTTGGCACTGTTGCTCCTCGATTAGCAGTATAGGCAAAAACTCTAATTCTAATAATTTTACCTTCTCAGCCTCTTTGCTATGCAACCACTGATTGCCCTGTTAAATGTGAGGTTCCACTGTTCCTATGTGTCTTTGCATGTTTGGCACTCCATCATGGAGCATCATCTACTAATGTTACTTTAAAGGAATTGTTACAGCATTTTTAAATATATTTGTCACCATTTTTACCTTTGTCATCCTTCTAATATTAATAGATATTTCTAGGCATTGCAACGAACTCTGGAATTTGAGGAAGAATTAGCAGAAAAATTTGGTGATGGCAGTAGCAGAGAATTAGTTAGTGATGTTGGGGAAAATAAGACGGTATATGGCAATCGGACTGTTTCGGACATTCGGAAGAAATATGAGAAAAAGCTTGCTGCACATCATGGAAATGAAAATGAGGCATGTAGTTATTTGAGTTAGTTGATGTGTACACTTGTGCTGCATCATGTTACTTGCTGACTATGATACTCATTTTCCTTGTCAGGGGCAAGATGACCACAAAGATTGGTCAGTGCCGGGAGCTGGAGTAAGTTGCTTTATTTGGATATTCTCATGAGCAACTTAATTATGCCTGACACTTTTATTAGTAATTCCATAAAGTCTTTCTTTTTTCTTTCTTAAATACTCTTTTATATATCTCAACATGAAAGTTATCTTCAGTTGCATTAGATATTGAGTTGGCAAAATCAAGCATGTTTCTTTGTTTGAAATGAGCAGATTATGCAATTGATATTTATGCAAAAGTTATTGGGCAGTAATTTCTACAATAATTATATTTTGTTTTGCTTCTAGTGCTTCCAACTTGCAGCATGTTGAGGCATGTTTGGAGTTAGCTTATATTCTGATTTTATCCAAGAAATTGATCTAATTATTTTTATATCTGGTAAGTTGGTTATTTAAAAATTTGAATGATTATCGGAGATCAATTATTTTGGATGCTGAAATTCAGACAATCAAATACAATATAGCAGTTAAAATATAAAGAAAATTAAAAGTTTCACTGAAATGTGTTTTTCACAAGTCAAACAGTTCGGTGCTTTTAATTAATTTAATTTATCTTATCTGTCCATGTTAGCATAAAATATATTTTTTTAAGTAGGTAACCAAATAACGGTGTGGAAATTTTATTGTATACTCGACTCTTTGAATAATTATAGTTGGCAAATAGTTTAAATCCAACATGCCATTTACTTTGATTACTTCATATCCTTTTAATATTATAGCCTGTAGCTTGGTTCTCATATTAGCTGCCAACCTGAAAAGAAGCAGTTGCACTTCATGCTGTATTGACTGCTTTTGACTATGTGCAGTTCAATTTTCGGGGGATCATCTCATCATGCTTCGAATCTTACCTGATGGCATATGTGGAACTGGAAGAGAAGACTCTTATGGAGAATCTGGAAAAACTTGTCCAGGTTTGGGGGTATTCGCATTTTTTTGTCGCCCTGTAAGTGGTTGTGTGATCTCCGACACTGATATGCGTTTATATTGTATGATATAGGAAGAAACATGGAATATCGAAGAGGGAAGTCAAACAAATATTTTATCTAGCAGCATGCAGGTAAACGACTGAAAAACGTTTTGGAATCCGTTTTTGAATAGCGAGGAGGTTTCAACACTTGTTGATTGTTTAAGTATGTGAATCCATATGCTTAATATTGTTATCTTGTGTGTTTCTACATTTTGAAAGTAGATATTTTGTAGCAGTTGATCATTTGTTTCTTTCTTTTTGTTTCTATACTGACTTGGTGAAAATATTGCTTGTACCTAATCATCACTTGTTGGTTGCAAAGGTCTTTCTGATTATTAGGAGAAGCTTAAAGAGATGCAGTGCTTTGACGAAAAACCAGACACTGTTTAATTTGTTCCAGGTGTGGTTTTCAATTTCCTTTTGTATTCCTTGGCCAGATGAAGATATTACACTTGTATAAGGATGTTCTAGTGATTTTTCATTTTAGAAACATACTTTCTGGCTTTAAAGCTCCTGGCTGTCCTGAAACTTATCACCAATTGGATTATTATGCTTTATCTTTGAATTGCATTAAATTGAAATATTTGCGCTTCTAAAATCCTTAGAATATGAGCTTCAGTTCCATTGTAGTTAGTATCTGAAAGAAACTAAAGAGAGAATTTTTTATTTATTTTCATTTTCTGTTACTTGCAGCAGAAAAAAGATCAGTCAAATAAATAGAAATCTAAGAGCCTAACTTTCCCTAACTTTGTCCTCAAATCAAGCTGAATCACTAAAAATTAGGAAACTGAAAAGTAACTGCTAATTACCCCTAATCTCAGCAGCAAATTATCCCTAATTTATGCAGCTATTTATTCCTAATTTACCAACACTCTCCCTCAAGTTGGTGCATAGATATTTATCATGCCCAACTTGCTTACAGAAAAATCAATATTCTGCCTAAGTAACCCTTTGGTGAAGACATCTGCAATCTGCTGTGTTGAGGGCACAAATGGAATACAAATAACTTTATCTTCAAGCTTTTCTTTTATGAAATGTCTGTCAATCTCTATATGCTTAGTTCGGTCATGTTGAACAGGATTATTAGCAATGCTAATAACAGCCTTATTATCACAACAACTTCATATGAAGCTCCACTGACATGCCAAGTTCCTTCAAAATTCTTTGTAACCAAAGTATTTCACACACTCCATGGGCCATTGCTCTAGATTCAGCTTCGACACTACTCCTAGCTACCACACTTTGCTTTTTACTTTTCCAGGTCACCAAATTTCCCCACAAAAGATACAATATCCAGAAGTGGATCTTCTATCAGTAATAGATCCAACCCAGTCTGCATCAATGTAAACTTCAATTCCACGCTGATCACTTTTTTTGAAATATAAACCTTTCCCTGGGGTTCCCTTTTAAGTACCTCAAAATCTTGTAGACAACTTCCATGTGTTCTTCATAAGGAGAATGCATGAATTGGCTTACCCTAATGACAACAAAAGAAATATCTGGTCGGGTATGGGATATGTAAATCAGTTTTCCCACCAAACGTTGATATCGGCCCATGTCCACAGGAATTCCTTCCTTAACCTCTCCAAGCTTGGAGTTAAATTCCATTGGAGTATCTGAAGGCTTGCATCTAGTCATCCCTGTTTCTTCTAAGAGATCTAAAATATATTTCCGTTGTGAAACCACTATTCCTTTCTTTGATCTAGCAATTTCCATTCCAAGAAAATATCTCAATTGTCCAAGATCTTTAATCTCAAACTCTGATGCCATACTATTTTTCAACGTCCGTATTTCCTTAACATCATCACCTGTGAGGATAATATCGTCAACATAAACAATCAGCACAACGATCTTTCCTTCTCTTGAGACCTTCATAAATAATGTGTGTGGTCTGAATGTCCTTGTGAAAAACCTCGAGTCTTTACAAATTTTGTAAATCTCTCAAACCAAGCTCTGGGAGATATAAAGACTTTCTTAATCTGCAAATTTTCTTCCCGAACTTACCAGTGAACCCTGGAGGAGCTTCCATGTACACCTCTTCTTCTAAATCACCGTTCAAGAAGGCATTTTTAACATCCAATCGATGTAATGACCAATCCAAATTAATTACAAAAGATAGTAATACCTCAAAGTGTTCAACTTAGCAATCGGAGAAAATGTCTCTGAATAATCGATACCATATGTTTGTGAAAAACCTTTGGCAACCAACCGAGTTTTGTATCTTTCAAGAGAACCATCTGAATTGTACTTTACTGTAAACACCCACTTGCATTCGACTGGAGTCTTTCCTTTTGGAAGATCAATCTTTTCCCAGGTCCTATTTTTTTCCAGAGCTCTCATCTCCTCAAGAACCGCATCCCTCCATTCAGGAACTTCTAGAGCATCATATATATTCTTCGGAATAGAAACACATGACAACTTTGAGGTAAATGCCAGAAAAGATAGAGACAAACTCTGATAGGATAGAAATTTATATAAAGGATGTTTGGTGCACGTTCTAGTACCTTTCCTAAGAGCAATGGGCATTTCTAGATTTTGATCTAACTCTAATTCAGAACCGGGAATAGGAGTTGGCACCGCTTGAGTTTTATCTGACTCTATTGTAGAATCTGGACTAGGAATTGATTTAAACTGAGATTTACTTGACTGGTCTTCAAACTCTTGATTTGTCCTTGGTTCAGATTCTCGGCCATGCTCCAGGTTGTTGATTCTCTTTTCTCGTGCTGGATATTTCCTTACATAGACTTTCCCTTTATTTGGAATATCACCTTGCCTTGCACACATTTCTTCTCCTTTATGAGTTTCATTTAGGAATGGCATAGATATTTGAACCAAATTTTCATTATTTGAGACATTTTCAATTGATTTGTGAATGACATCCATAATCTCAGATTCTTTGGGTTTTTGTTGAAAAACATTTTCAATCCACCCATCTCCTTATGACTTTGACCATTTTTAGCAACAAGATTATCAGGTAAAAAATCATGAAAGAAAAGGTTTATTTTCAAAGGTGACATCCATAGAGATAAAAAAAATTCTTAATTACTGGATCAAAACATTTGTACCCTTTTTGGTTTGAAGGATAGATAACAAAGACACATTTCCTTGCCCTAGGGTCTAATTTCCCTCTATTATTATCATGAATATGCACAAAAGCAACACATCCAAATACTTTAAGTGGAATGTCATTTGAAGAGCCTAGAGGAAGAAAAACACTTTTTAAAGCAGTTTAGTGGGGTTTGAAACTTCAAAACTTTTGAAGGCATCCTATTGATTAAATAAGTAGCTGTAAGAATAGCCTCACCCCACAAATATTTTGATACCTCAGTTGAAAACATTAAGGACCTAGCAAATTCTAAGAGATGTTTGTTCTTCCTCTCTGCAATTCCATTTTGTTGTGCAGTGTCATTGTGAGAACTTTGATGAACAATACCCTTTTCAACAAAAAAATTCCCTAAAATCTTGTTAAAATATTCTTTGCCATTGTCAATTTTAAAACTTGAATCTTTGTTTGAAACTGTTTGAATCATAGTATAAAAGTTTTTGAACACATCTGCAGATTCAGATTTTTCATTAAGTAAAAATACCCAAGTAATCCGAGTATGGTCGTCAATAAAGGTTATAAACCATCTTCTTCCAAATGTTGTTTTAACCCGTAAAGGTCCCCACATATCACTATGAATGATAGTGAATGACTGTGAGGCCTTGTAAGGTTGAGGAGAAAAAGAAGTTCTATGATGTTTTGCAATTTCATAAATTTCACACTGAAGCAAAGATGGATTCTTATTCAAAAAAAGTTTTGGAAACAAATGTCTCATATAATGAAAATTTGGGTGTCCTAATCTAAAATGCCATTACATAATTTCATTCTCATTAAGAATTGAAATAGAATTGAGGCAAGTCCTTTGGGATTGCCTACTTGAGTCATATCCATCATCAAAGAAATAGAGACCTCCAACTTGCTTAGCTTTGCCAATCATCCTCCCCGTGGTCAAATCCTGAAATTGACAAGCCGAAGAAGAAAACTTAGCTTGACAATTTTGATCAAGAGTTAATTTACTGATTGACAATAAGTTACAAGACAACTTAGGGACATGAAGAACATTATGTAGTACAAAATCAATTGATCCTTTCCCGGCTATAGGCGAGAAAGTTCCATCTGCAATGTTTACTCTTTGATGTCCTGCACATAGACTATATGAAGAAAACAATTTAGAAGATCCAGTCATATGATCTGTTTGCCTCCGAATCAATTATTATCCAAGACACATTAGAATCGACTTTAAAACACGATGACACAAGATGATTACCCTTTTGAGTCAAAGAATAAAAAGGGTTTGAATTTACAAGGTTTTGGGACTGAAGAATTTTACACATGTGCTCTATCTGTTCCTTTTTGAATGGCTGTGATCCAAGGAGTTTCATGCCCTGATTCGATCATATATGCTTGCAACACATGGTTGCCTATGACAGCTCCTCCACCCACTGCACTAGAACTGTCACTAGCCCCTGGCATAGAGGTATTAATCTTCTGGTCCGTCATAGCTTGCTGGTACTTCATCGGAGGTTTTAGATTTTTATGGATCAAAAGACATGGCTCTGGTACCATGAAAGAAACTAACGAGAGAAATTTTATTAATTTTCATTTTCTGTTACTTGCAACAGAAAAAAGATCAGTCAAATAAATAGAAATCTAAGGCGGCGATTGGATATGAAATGGAATCCATTTTCGTTCCGCTGGATAATTTTTTTGACTAAACATGTGATTGTTTATGAAAATTTTCAGAAAATATACTATTTTCTCACTTTTACTTTTTCTTATTTTTTCTCTCACCAATCATATCTACACATTTTTCACAAAAAACTAATCATTATTACACATTCTCCCACAAATTTCACTATTCACTCACTCACACATTTCTAACTACCAATCATATCCAATCATTATTTACTATTTTTAAATCAAATCAACTTTCATCTTTACTTTTTCATCTCACATCCAATCACACTCTCAAAATTCATCGTTTTTCTTCTAAATTTTTTTAACCACTATTCTCTAGCAAAATGAAAATTTTCAAAATGAAAGTATATCCAATCACGCCCTAAGAGCCTAACTTTCCCTAACTTTCTCCTCAAATCAAGTTGAATCACTAAAAATTAGGAAACTGAAAAGTAACTGCTAATTACCCCTAATCTCAGCAGCAAATTATCCCTAATTTATGCAGCTATTTATTCTTAATTACCAACAGTATCCACGCATTTCCTGGGTCCTGACAAACTTTTTGCAGCCCCAACATAAAAATTGGAGAAAACAAAAATAAGGAAAGTGTTAATATAGTGTAGATATGGTATATCAATTAGGAGATTATTAGAATCCCGTAGATTAGCCAATTGATTTAGTTTCCTTATTTTGGTTGCTCTCAACTTGTATATAAGTGTACCTGTGAATCAATGGAATACACAACTTATTCTCAATACAATACTTTACATGGTATAAGCTTAGGTTAGGGTTTTCAAATTTTTTTCCCCCCATTGGTTTTGTTCAAAGAGGGGGGTTTCTTAGGGTTTTTCGATTAACACACTTTGGGTTCGATCTGGGTCTCACCTCCCATACCTCTGTCTTCAGCAAGGTCCGGCGACCACCACAGGCCCAGCCCGGCCTCCTCTGGTGGCGCGTGTAGCACACACGCGCCAGGGCTCTATTTCGCCCTTCCCCCATGGGCAGGTGCGTGGGAGCGCGTGCCTCACCGGGAATTTTTCGGTGACGACGGACCCCCTCAGTTTTTCTGGGCTTCTTGTTTCAGGGTTCGCTCTGGTGTTTCGTTGTACGGTTTGGGCTCGTTTCAGATTCTTTGGGTTTCGGTTTCAGTTTTTTGTTCCTGTTCAGTTTTTTTGGAATTTTCTTTTGAACACCTTTGCTTTGTTTTGCTGTCTCATGGGTGAAGCCACTAAACTTGTGTCCGAGGTCATTCCCATGATGAATAAGATTACCGATGTTAAGCTTAATGGCTCCAATTATCTGGGTTGGAGTAAAGCGTTATCGCCCATTTGCGAAGTATTGACAGGGCGATCATCACTCGACGATCCTCCACAGGATGACGCACGTCGGGCTTGGTTGCGTGATGATGTCAAACTCCTTGTACAAATTCGGAATTTCATTGAGCCAAAGATACTCTCTTTAATCAACCATTGTGAATTTGTCAAGGAGCTTATGGATTATTTGGCTTTCTTATATTCGGGTCGTAGTAATATTTCTGATTTACTCGATTTGTAAATCCTTTCATCGGGGGAGCAACACGATAAAACCCCACCGCTTATGTTATGGAGTTCAACAAAATTTATGAAGAACTCAATTCTTTTCTTCCGTTGAGCAGATGTGAAGGAAATGCAACAACAACGAGAACAAATTGCCGTCATGAGTTTTTGATGGGTTACGTCCCGAGTTCGACACTTTCAAGTCTCAACTCTCTCTCGAATCTGTCATCCCTTCGTTCAAGAGACTTTTTCGCTTTCTCCGCACTGAGGATATCAACCTCCACCTCCCACCCCTCAAAATAATGCTCTTATTAGTCGTGGTGGTGCTCGTGGTGGTTTTCGTGGTGGCTCTCGTCGGGGTTCTCGTGGTGGTAATCAAGGCGGTTCCCGAGGCGGGCCGACCTCTCGTGGTTCTCGCACCTCCGAGTCTGCTGAAGTGGAGTGTTTTTATTGTCATGAATATGGGCACACTAAGTATAAATATAATTGTCTGCAACTTGCTGCTAAGAACCAAAAAGGTTCTTCTGCCCATATTGCATCATCTTCTGATATGGTCACGATTTCGAGTGAGGAGTATGCTCGACTTACTGAGACTGTGAACCCTCAACTACCTCCTGCTGTTTTTGCTAACACAGGAAACTCTGCTACATGTCTTATCTCTAAAGGATCTAAATGGGTCATTGATTCTGGTGCTTCAGACCATATGACAGGTAACTCAAATCTTTTCTCCACATTTCATTCTCATGCACCCTCCACTTATGTTACTATTGTTGATGGGTCTACCCCACGTGTCCTAGGTTCTGGTTCTATTAACCTCACACCGTCTATTTCATCACACTCCGTATTGAGTTTACCCGATTTTTTGTTCAACTTACTTTCGGTTAGTAAGCTTACCAAATCTTTGAATTGTAGCATCTCATTCTTCCCGACTATTTGCTTTTTTTGAGGATCTTTCGACAAGCAGATCCTTGGTAAAGGACGTGAATCGATGGCCTCTACATTTCGACACTCCGGAGCAAAGTCTCTTGTTGGCACATCTTCCTCATCCGCACTTGAGATGATGTTTGTCGCTGGGCCATCCTCTCTCCAGTCTCAAGAAGATGTGTCCTCATTTTTCTCTTTTGTCGTCGTTATATTGTGAGTCGTGTCGGTTTTCCAAAAATTCTCGTGTTCATTTAAGTCTAGATAAATAAGCGGGTTGCGTCCCCTTTAGCTTAGTTCACTACGATGTTTGGGTCCTTGTTTCTGGTCATCTAAGTCCGGATTCAAGTATTTTGTTACTTTTATTGATGGTTTTTCGTGTTACTTGGATTTATTTTATGAAAAATCGCCTCAAGTATTTCACCATTTCTCTTCCTTTTGTCTTTGAAATTAACACTCGAGTTTTTCATTCGATATTCAAATGCTTCGCAGTTGATAATGCTAAAGAATTCTTGTCTACTACATTCGATCTTATATGCTTCAGGATGGTATTTTGCATGAAACTTGGTTCCGCCACACCCACCGAAAATGGTATTGCGAACACAAGAATCGGCATCTCCTTAAGGTTGCTCGAGCTTTATTGTTTCACACGAATGTTCCTAAACCGTTTTGGGCGGATGCTGTCTCCACGGCTTGTTTTCTCATTAATCGTATGTCATTAGTCGTTTTAGACAATGCTATCCCTTTTCTATCCTTTTTCCCGACAAAACTGTTTTCCCATCGCACCTTTAAGATTTTTGGCAAAGACGTGTTTTGTTTGTGATACGAGACCTCATCTCACCAGACTAGATCCCAAGTCTCTCAAATGTGTCTTCCTCGGGTACTCTCGTGTGCGAAAGGGATATCGGTGTTTTTCTCCTACTCTCAATCGCTATATTGTGTCTCGGGATGTTACATTCAATGAACATCTTCCATACTTTTCTACTTCTGTGTCACCTCGTCCGGAGGGGGATGATGATGTCTTGGTCTACTGTTCTCGTCATTCCTCTCCCAAGTCCGAACAGGTTAGCTTTTGCTCCTCGACCCCCGATTACTCAGGTCTACACTCGACGCCAACAATCAGCTCCAGTGGTGGAGACAGATTCATGTCCTTTGCCTGCTGCTTTGGTGGAAGATCCAGTACCACCTTCAAATCATCTTGATGATCTTCCAATTGCTCTTCGGAAAGGTAAACGAACATCTACCTATCCTATTGCTTCTGTTGTTTCCTATGACCATTTGTCTGCCTCCTCTTGTTCCTTTATTGCGAAAATAGATTCTATCCTAAAACCGTTGGTGAAGCTTTGGCCCATTCGGTTGGCGTCTTTGCTATGGTTGAGAAATGAATGCACTTGACCATAATGGCACTTGGACTTTGGTAGACTTACTGTTGGCAAAAAGGCAATTGGGTGTAAGTGGGTGTTCACAGTTAAAGTAAATCCCGATGGTTCTCTGGCTTGTCTTAAAGCCCGACTTGTCGCTAAAGGCGACGTATGGCACTGATTACTCTGAGACATTCTCTCTGGTGGCCAAAACTCACTTTTGTTAGGCTGTTCATATCTCTTGCAGCCACTTTTGATTGGCCTCTGCACCAATTAGACATTAAAAATACTTTTCTTCGTGATGGAACGGGGCACCACTGTCTTTTTCAAGTTGCAAGTTGGGAGCCATCGGGGTACTGTAAGGTTTAGCTCCTATTTTCCCAGTTTCCTTGAGTAAGTCAAGCACATATTTTATCTGAGAGAGGAAGATCCCGCTCTTACTTCTCATTATTTCCACGTCTAAGAAGTACTTGAGAGATCCCAAGTCCTTTGTCTGAAAGTGGGCATGGAGGAATGACTTTAGCCCTGAAATCCCGACACTATCATTTCCTCTAATTACAATATCATCAACATAAATAACTAGTAAAATGATCCCATGCTTAGAGCGTCTGTAGAACACCCCGAATGATCAGACTTACATCTTAGTAAGCCATATTTCAAAATGATCTGACTAAATCTATCGAACCAAGCCCGAGGACTCTGCTTCAAACCGTATAAGGATTTACGAAGATGACATACTTTCCCATGCTCCCCCTGAGCAACAAAACCAAGCGGTGCTCCATATAGACCTCCTCTCGAAGATAAGCGGTATCAAAGACTTGTTGGGAAGTTGAATTATCTTACTGTAACACGTCCTGATATTGCGTTTGCAGTAAGTATTGCTAGCCGATTTATATCTGCTCCTACTGTTAGTCATTGGGCACTTCTTGAGCAAATTTTGTGTTATCTAAAAGGGGCTCCTGGACGTGGATTGTTGTATGGGCGACGTGGTCATTCAAAAGTGGAATGTTTTACCGGGATAATTGAATCATATTCTGATGCCGACTATGCAGGTTGTAAAGATGATAGAAGGTCCACTTCAGGGTATTGTATCTTTGTGGTTGGTAATCTAGTTTCATGGAGAAGCAAGAAACAAAATGTGGTTTCTCGATCAGTTGCTGAAGCAGAATATAGGTCCATGGCTGATTCGGCTTGTGAAATTGTATGGATACATTAGTTACTAAAGGAAATAGGGTTTGAGCTTACTCTTCCCGCTAAACTTTGGTGCGACAACCAAGTTGCCCTTCACATTGCATCAAATCCAGTATTTCATGAACGAACCAAACATATTGAGATAGATTGCCACTTTGTTCGTGATAAAGTCGAAGAAGGATTCATCTCTACGGGTTATGTCAAGTCCGAAGACCAGTTGGGGGACATATTCACTAAAGCAGTGAATGGAGTGCGAATGAACAATATTTGTAATGTTAAAGTAAATGTATATAATATGTGAGTGGAGCATTTTAGGGAACATGTTTTATTACTTTAAGGAACACTTTAGGCTATATGTCTCCCATTCCTTGTATATAAATATGTAACCATATATTAAGTCAGATATCAAGATTAATAAGAATATTTCTACATGGTATCAAGCCAGGTTAGGGATTAAGAGTTTCAGAACTTGATTTTTTTTCCCCCTCTCTCCTCGGCAGTTAGGGTTTGGGTTTGCGGGATTTTTTTTTTCGGTCACCATATCTCACCTCCACCACCACCTTGTGCGCCTCCCTCCCCTCTACCTATTCCCGGAGTCCGGCCACCACCACCGGCGCGTGAGCACCACACGTGCAACAAACTTTGTTTTCGCCCACCACCACGCGCTCACCCTTCCTCTCACCACCACCACCGTGGGTCGCGCCCTCCCCACGGGACCGTTCACGGAGTTTCGTGGGTCACATTGCGGCGTGCACCAACATTTTTCTCGACTCATTATTATTATTTTTGGGATTGTTTGTTTCTCGCTTCATTTGTTTTTCGTGTCGTGAACCGGGGACTTGATTGTTGATGCACATCAACCTCCACCTCCGTATCTCTGAAGCCCGATCATCCTCATTAAAGTCCACGATTATCGGCATCATTATTAAGCACTCGAAAGAATTCGAGGTGCTTATCGTTGGCGAGGCAAGGTGAGCGATTCTGACTTCATCTACACCTTCCGCTAGATTTTAGTTGGTCCGCCCCGCCCCTGCTCCGACGACCCGCCCTCTTAGGTCGATTTCGGTTTGACCAGGTTTGACCCTTGTCAAAATCCGGCTTGTGTTGATTTTTGTTTAAACTTTCTTGCATATTTTTGGCTTACAAATTCGATAACATGCATTTGAAAACAACTCTGCCGATGACAAGAAAACGGTGGTTATTTCGAAAGTTAATTCGTATCATGTCCAAAATTACGGACCATAAACTTAATAGGTCTAATTATTTAGATTGTAGTAAAACTGCGTTCGCTTTTATTTGCGTAGTATTGCTATGGATGCTCATTTAATCGATGATCCACCTCACGATGCCTCCAAAATTTCTTCGCTACACGCGATGATGCCCGTTTGTTATTGCAAATTGTGAATTTATTGAGAGTGATGTTATTGGTATGATTAATCCTTTGTGAATTTGTGAAAGAATTAATGACTTATTTGGAATTCATTTACTCGGGGTAAAGGCAATATCAAACGCATGTACGATGTATGCGAAGCTTTTATCGTCTTAGAAAAAGGTGAACAATCTCTTCATCGACTACTTTATTGCTTTTAAAAAAACTCATGGGAACTTAATATGTTACTTCCATTTAGTATCGATGTCACAATTCAACAAGATCAACGAGAAAAGATGGCGAGTTATGAGCTTTTTGTTTGGTCTTCCCCAATTCGAGCGCAAGTCTCAAATTCTCTACAGTCCGAGATATCATCACTTGAAGATGCTTTTAGCCGGATTCTCCGCACGAAATTTCAAAGACCTATTCGAATCATAGTGCTCTTCTCGGCCCACATGTCCGCACAAAAAACCAATGTACAGAGGTGGACATAAAGGCTTAAGCTTCCTCAAAATTGGGACTCGAGGTCAAGATTCGGGGGATATTAGGTGTCGTTATTGTCATGATTCGGGTCATTTTTAAAAGGATTGTCCAAAGTTATTGCATAAGAATCGACTTAACCAATCACCCAATCTTGTTTCAACTTCGCCGCGCCATTTTACTTTCTCACGATGAGTATGCAAAATTCTCACAAGATCAGGAAACTCTAAAGTCTTCATCTCCTCCAATCACCGCCATTCTTGATTTGCACAGTCAAAACATGTCTTGTTTCCTCATCCTCCAAATGGGTAATTGATTTCGGTGCCACGAGATCACATGACGGGTAATTTAGCCTTTATTTACTTCCTTCGAATCTCATGCATCTAGTTCATCATTACTTTAGCGCAGATGGATCTACGCCTCACGTTCTAGGATCCGCACTATTATCCCAACACCTCATTTGCACTGTTTTAAATCTACCAAACTTATCCTTTAATCTAGTACCGCCAAGTAAACTTACTTGCTCTCTTAATTGTTGTATCTCATTCTTTCCTGATTTTTGCTTGTTCCAGGATCTTATGACGAAGAAGATTATTGGTAAAGGACATGAATCTAGGGGCCTCTACATCCTTGATACACAAGTTCCAAAGTCTCTTGCCTGTTCTGGAGCTATGACCCCTTTTGCAGCACATTGTCGGTTAGGACATCCTTCATTATCTACGTTGAAGAAACTTTGTCCTGAGTTTTCTAGTCTTTCTGCATTAGATTGTGAGTCGCGTCAACTTGCTAAACACCATCGTTTGAGTTCTAGTCCTCGAGTCAATAAACGAGCTAATGTCCCGTTTGCGTTGGTCTATTCTGATGTTTGGGGTCCTTGTCCTGTAGTGTCTAAAATTGGGTTTAAGTATTTTGTTACCTTTGTTGATGACTATTCTCGAATGACGTGATTATTTTTAATGAAAAATCGTCGAGTTGTTTCATCACTTTACTACCTTTTGTGTCTTAAATCAAAACTCAATTTAATATGCTCATCCCAAATTTTTGCAGTTGATAATGCTAAAGAATACTTATCGAATCCTTTCAAAAATATATGGTGCAACATGGCATTATTCACCAAACTTCACGTGTAGATACGCCATCTCAAAATGGTGTTGCAAAACGCAAAAATAGACATCTTCATGAGACTGCTCGAGCCTTACTATTTCAAATGTAAGTTCCTAAATATTTTTGGGCCGATCTTTGTATCATTCGCTTGTTTTCTAATTAATCGTATGCCCTCTTCGTTTATATCGGTGAAATTCCCTTTCAGGTTCTCTTTCCCGGTAAACCCTTATTTCCTATCGACCCATGGACATTTGGTTGTACTTGTTTTGTTCGGGATGTCCGACCTCAAGTAACCAAACTCGATCCAAAATCTCTAAAGTGTA
This sequence comes from Rehmannia glutinosa, assembly GCA_016081115.2. Taxonomy (NCBI): domain Eukaryota; kingdom Viridiplantae; phylum Streptophyta; class Magnoliopsida; order Lamiales; family Orobanchaceae; genus Rehmannia; species Rehmannia glutinosa. The sequence continues at coordinate 29,776,572 of CM071936.1, forward strand.
TCTTTCTTGGATATTCACGTGTACAAAAAGGTTATCGGTGTTATTGTCCCACTCTTAACAAGTATCTTGTGTCTGCTGACGTCACTTTCTTTGAACAAACACCATTTGCACCCTCCACCACTTCTACCCCAGAGGAAATAGATGATGTACTTATATACACCATTACATCATCTGATTCTGACGTTTCTCCAGCCCCTACTAAACCTCCCATAACACAGGTTTACACTCGTCGTCAACCATTTTCCACAAATGCTCCTCCTGATCCTTGTCCTACGCCACTTCTTTCGTCATCGGATCCGGTTCCAAGTGATGATCTCCCTATTGCGCTTCGTAAAGGTAAACGACAATGTACTTATCCCATATCCTCTTTTGTGTCATTAATAGTTTATCACCATCCTCGTGCTCTTTTATTGTATCTCTTGACTCTGTTTCTATACCTAAAACTATTCATGAAGCTTTATCTCACCCGGGTTGGTGTAAGGCTATGATAGAGGAGATGAATGCTTTAGACACCAATGGTACTTGGGACTTAGTTAACTTACCTGCAGGTAAAAAGGCTATCGGTTGTAAGTGGGTCTTTGCTATTAAAACAAATTCCAATGGAACTATTGCTCGTTTGAAAGCGCGGCTCGTTGCTAAAGGATATGCTCAGACATATGGGGTTGATTATTCTGATACTTTTTCTCCTGTCGCAAAGCTTACGTCGGTCAGGTTATTCATTTCTGTGGCAGGCACATATAATTGGCCTTTGCATCAGTTAGACATTACAAATGCGTTCCTTCATGGTGACGTTCAGGAAGAAGTCTACTTAGAGCAACCGCCTGGTTTTGTTGCTCAGGGGGAGTCTGGGAAAGTTTGTCATCTTCGTAAGTCTTTATATGGCTTGAAACAAAGTACTCGGGCATGGTTTGGAAAATTTAGTCAAGCTGTTGAAACATTTGGGATGAATAAGAGTAAATCAGATCATTCAGTCTTCTACAAACAGTCTACAACTGGCACCATCCTATTAGTTGTTTATGTTGATGATATTGTAATTACCGGAAGTGATAATGGCGGTATCTCATCTCTCAAAACTTTTCTTCATACTCAGTTCCATACACAGGATTTAGGGGCACTAAAATACTTCTTAGGTGTCGAGGTGATGAGAAGTAAGAAAGGAATATTCTTATCTCAAAGAAAATATGTGCTTGACTTGTTATCAGAGACGGGAAAATTGGGAGCTAAACCATGCAGCACTCCAATGGTTCCTAATGAACAACTTACGAAAAATGGTGAATTATTTACGGATCCCGAGAGATACAGGAGATTGGTTGGGAAACTAAACTATCTCACTGTTACTCGTCCAGATATTGCATATTCAGTTAGTGTAGTAAGCCAATATATGTCTTCCCCAACAATAGACCATTGGAAAGCTGTTGAGCATATTTTGTGCTATTTGAAAGGAGCACCTGGGCGAGGAATTCTATACAACAATCATGGGCATACTAGGATTGAAGGTTTTTGAGATCGATGGGCGGGATCGAGGAAGATCGGAGATCTACTTCAGGTTATTGTGTATTTGTTGGAGGAAATTTGGTGTCATGGAAAAGCAAAAAGCAAAATGTGGTCTCACGTTCGAGTGCAGAATCAGAATACAGGGCTATGGCCAAATCAGTATGTGAAATGATGTGGATTCATCAACTCCTCACTGAAGTAGGCTTAAAATTTCTCTACCGGCTAAGTTATGGTGTGACAACCAAGCTGCACTTCACATTGCTTCCAATCCAGTCTTTCATGAACGAACAAAACACATTGAGATTGACGGTCACTTCGTTCGTGAAAAGATTTAAATGATTGATCTCTAAAGGATACGTGGCGGAGAACAATTACGGGATATCTTTACAAAAGCTCTTAATGGATTTCGGGTTGATTATCTTTGTAACAAGCTGGGTTTGATCAATATTTATGATCCAGCTTGAGGGGGAGTGTTAAAGTAAATGTATATAATATGTGAGTGGAGCATTTTAGGGAACATGTTATATTACTTTAAGGAGCACTTTTTAGTTATATGTCTCCCATTCCTTGTATATAAATATGTAACCATATAATGAGTTAGATATCAAGATTAATAAGAATATTTCTACATGTAACAAGTGGGCATTATTGATATATATGCTCCACTTGAGGGGAGTGTTAATATAGTGTAGATATGGTATATGAATTAGGAGATTATTAGAATCCCATAGATTAGCCAATTGATTTAGTTTCCTTATTTTGGTTGCTCTCAACTTGTATATAAGGGTACCTTGTAATCAATGGAATACACAACTTATTCGAATACAATACTTTTTACGTAGAAAGAAAAGTAAAGAAATGAAGGAGAAGGTTGACGTTTTTTTGGTGAAGTACATGTATAATGCATTGCCTTAATAATTGCAAGATGAGTACAGGGTTTGAGATTTGGATGCAAATACTCGGGGTACTAATGCTTCATTTCTATCGGATAATGTGCTTTATACATTCGTTACAACTATTCAGGAGATACAAAGGTTCTCTGTATGCTCAAAGTTATTAAATAGATTTGGAAACGGTTTTGTCATTTTTGGAAAGGTGGGTGTTTTTCAACTGAAGAAGGAGGATTGAAATATGTACATGCCATTTTAAGTATCTGGTGCAGCATGTAGATGGCTTGATCTTGGTTGCCCTTAATTTTAAAGAAACTGACTTGCGAGGTTCGTGATGTTAAAATGCCTTCTTATGATGATATAATTGCTCATCGTGTACCCAGGAATTGAATCCTCATCTTTATGAATTAAACTGAGCGACAATCTGATGCGAACAGATACATAGTTCTTCTACACCAAGCTTGAGGTTAAAGTGCAACCTTATCTGGAATTTGGAACTTCTAATAAAACTTGAAAAGTGAAGGGATGCAGGGTTAGAGTTACCAAATCTTAACCTCTCACTTGCTTTTGATATCGGTGCTTTACAATGTTCTTGCTCGATTGCCTTGAAAGGTATAATGAACTATTTACATTCTTAATATTGTGGGAAAAAAATCCAATGCATATGTCTAGGCACAGTATATTCTTCATCTATTCACATATTTTAAGTTGATTCTGTGTACATAGGTTTTCCATGGTAAAGCTCCATTATATGTTTTCTGAAATCCGTTACTGAAAATAGGTCTTTCAAAGAATTCTCAAAGCATATGCTTCAAAGCTTTTTGCTCGACTGACAAAGGGTGGCACAGGAATGGATGGACAAATAAAGGTACTCATTTCTTGTTTCCTTTTAGGTTGTTCATATGCAATTACGTTTTTGTACTTTTCACTGACTGGCTATTTCTTGCAGACATCTGACAGGAATGAACGCATGATCTGTTATATTGTTAACACGGCTGAATATTGCCACAAGACGGTTGGTGTTTTCAATTGATTTATTTATCTACAATGATCAATAAGGTTCTAGAAAATTAATGATGTGTTTTATTGGATTGAGACTACAGAATGTGAATTGGGTTTTGCAGCACATATTTGGTCTGCGCTATTAAACTAATTATACAACTTTATCCAACACCAAACGAATCAACTACTTGTTTGGTCAGCCATCTGACCTTGTAATAGATCTTTAATATTAGAAATTGTTTTTTGTAGTATTCTCTCTTTGACTAAGAGCAGTCTTGTTTTAAGTAAGCTTCTATATGAAGAATAAAGTACTTGAGATGATGTCATAAAATACTTTGTTGTCAGTGCATTTTTTCTAATTTATTATTTCCTCATCTTTTTATAATCCTCTCCTTTGTCTCTTTGTCCAAGCTAACTCCCTTCTTACGTTTTCGATCAGTCAGAAGAATTGGCTGAAAATGTATGTAAAATAGTTGATCCCCAGTATGCTGACAGGATTGATATGTCTGAAGTACAGGTAGAAAGTTTCTCATACTCTCCCCCAGCCCTTCTCTACTTTCTTGACGCACAACAATGCTGCATTTATGCAGGATGAGTTCTCAGCAGTTATAACAAAAGCATTGGTAACTCTTGTGCATGGTATAGAAACTAAATTTGATGCTGAAATGGCTGCAATGACACGTGTTCCTTGGGGCACCCTCGAAAGTGTTGGTGACCAATCAGAGTAAGATGACTTTATATGTTAACCATTGTACATCCTAGTACACATGTTTTTTGTTTTGACTTTATGGGTATTCCTGTAGGTACGTGAATGGCATAAATACAATTTTGACTTCAAGCGTTCCTGTACTTGGGAGCCTTCTTTCTCCTATATATTTCCAATTCTTTCTTGATAAGGTGAATACGTAAAGTATGATCTCATGTTTGTCCACTTCTTATCTTGCTATTTATTCGAGTGTGATACTTAAGGAATTCTTTTGTGTTAACACCATTTGTTTCCTGTATACACATGGTTGTATTTGCAATGAACATTGGTGAGCTTAATTGTCAAGAAGGAACCATGAAAGTGACCCTTCGGGTAAAATGATAGGAGTGATAATAATGGGTTACTCTGGGCAACACACATGTTACTTGGTTTATAAAATGTACTTCAGTGTGGTACAACTTGCTTTTGGTGATTTCTCGACTTGTCTTAGTATTTTGCCCTCCCTGGTGTATATGAGTTCCATGTAAAGATAATCCCTATTTGATCTTCATTAGTCATACTTTCATATTCTTTCTTTTGTCTCATGAGATGGAGGGTGTGAAAGGAGAAGCATGATCTCTCCCATAATGTTTCTTGTGTGAAGAGTAATTCAACTAATAAAATGGAATTCTCCACCCAATGCATATGATTGGGGCCCAGGCGCTAATATTAAGTGTACTATGAACAATATTATGCTATTTGAAAACAATGATATGTGAGGAGCAATTCCTTCTTTTTCTGAATTTCTTTATTATTTTGTGTTTGGGTTCAAGCTCACATTTCATTTATTCTTTGCAGCTTGCGTCAAGTCTTGGTCCTCGCTTTTACCTCAATATTTTCAAATGCAAGCACATATCAGAAACAGGAGCACAACAAGTATATGTTTTGTTAACTCCTACTGTGTCTGAACAATTATAATGCATGAGTTGACCAGATGACATTTCCATTCAGACAGCAGACAATCTGGTTGCTTAGAAACATTTCCAATACACATATGGTTGCTTAAATATATAAGAAATTCTGCTAGTAAAATACATATACATATATTATTTGTTAAGGCTTATGTATTTTTGCAATTTGCAGATGTTGTTGGATACACAAGCTGTGAAAACAATTCTTCTGGATATTCCTAACCTTGGAAAGCAGGTGAGATGTCAACTTCAATTTGAGTTGCACATTTTCCTATAACCTGCAAATAAGATGGAAGCTGCATCTGCTTGTTCTAGTGCATGACTTGGTTCCTTAATTGGAGGGTTAAAACTATGAAAATGGTTTCACTTTAAATCCAAAAATCTTGAGTTTTACCCTTCCCTAGATTTGTGTTTTTCTTTGTTGAGAACCAAATTTCTGATCGTTCAGACATAATTAATATATACACAACAATTGTATATGAGTAGATCTTTTTATGCTGCTTCCACATTTCAATGCATGTTTGTGCAAACGTTTTCTTCTTACGAATGAAGATGTCATAAAACCATCTCAATATTCACTCTGTTGTTTCGGCTTGAAATGTTCGGTGACACTCCCACATTTATTTAAGGGATAATTACGAAAAAAACCTGAGGTTCGGTTTAATTACAAAAAAACCCACAGGTTTTTGAAAATTGCAAAAAGCCCCTTGAGGTTTGGTTCCATCTTACATTTCCTTCATAAGCAGAAAATATTTCAAAAATCCCCTTGACATTTATAAAAATATTATAGTTATCCCCTTAAATTAGACATAATCAAACTTGAGGGCGCATTTTGTAATTTTGAAACATCTGTGGGTTTTATGTAATCAGCCCAGACCTCAGGGGTGTTTTTGTAATTATCTCTTTATTTAATAACTAACCGAGGCTTGATTACGTCTATTCTTTTGGATCTGGACAACATATTGTAGTTACAATTTTTTTTTTTGGTATTATTTTTCATGTTCTATGTTTGCATAGTTTTGATTCTACATGGAATTTAGTTCGATGTGTTTATGTGAAGCAGTTTAGTAGGCCTAAATGAAAACTAAAAAGAATGACCAGTGCTATTCTCAGTATGCGCCATTTGTTTCTCTGAACAGAAATCTGCAGCTGCTGGATACTCAAAATTTGTTAGCCGTGAAATGAGCAAAGCTGAAGCACTGCTAAAGGTGTGATTGAATTTTTACACTGACCTTTCCCTTAAAAAGGTACTTTTATACCTTTTCCCGCTTAATGTACCATTACTTGTCATACAGGTCATTTTGTCTCCAGTTGACTCTGTGTCAGATACATATTGTGCTCTGCTGCCTGAGGGTACACCTTCAGAGTTCCAACGGATTCTGGATCTAAAGGTTGTTTAACCATCATATTATGTTTGTTTCCTTTGTGTTTCTAAATCGGGAATTCATAATACGTACCTTTTTTTGGCTCTTTGATGGCTTATACACGCATATATGAATAGAAATGGTTTAATTCATTTCTGAATCTATAACAATTTCCGCGTCTAATGGAGGCTTGTGCCTGAGTTATTTTGCAGTTTGCCATTTATATATAGATTAATAATCAAAGGGTAAATTACAAAAATTATCCTGATGTTTAGCTTAATTACAAAAATTCCAGTTATTTTTTAAAATTACAAATACCCATTGAAGGTACAAAAAACTCTTTTGAGGTTTGTATTTGTTTAGTAAATAATGAGGGGATGCTATACTCCTATTTGTAAAATAGAAACAGATATCACGGCGATATTTTTAATTTTGAAAGACATTTTTTTTTGGGGTAATTAGTCTAAACCTCAGAAGTAGTTTTTGTAATTATCCCATAATCAGATTCAGCTGCTCTCCGTCTCACTTATACTGTCTTTGCAGGGCCTCAAACGAACTGAACAGCAAAGCATACTAGACGACTATAACAAACGTGGAGCAGGGACCTATCGACCAAATCTGAAGCCAGTGGTTCCAGCTGCACCTAACACTTCGGTTGCACCTGATGTAGCTAGTCCATCGAGTCCTGGAATCATCCCATTGAAGGAAGAAATCGTGGCGAGAGCAGCTGCTCTTGGGAGAGGTGCTGCCACAACCGGGATCCGGAGATTACTATCATTTACTGATTCAACTACCAGAGACCGAAAGGATGGTACATTCAGGAAGCTTTTCATTGGATGAAATGTGTAGTTGAATCATTTCTCCACTGATAGGGATGGCAATGGGGTTCGAATAAGACCTGGACTAGATCCATTTTAGGGTAGACTTTAATGTCAGGGGCTAGTTTTTCCATTCCAGACCCGACCTGTTTATTTATTTATTATTTATTTTTAAATATTTATTATATATTGATATTTTATATAATTTTAATTTTTAATATTTTTTAAATAATAGAAGAGGTCTAGTGGGTTTAACGGGTCTCTCCATAGGTGTGGGTCTTGAGCAGGTCTACTTTGGCATGCTTCATGTTGAAAAACTCCTCTTTATTACGAGGAATTGAGTTCCCACCACCCCAATCTTTCAAATGATACCTAACACCTCTATACGGCGTTAAAAATCCATCTCCATTTGTGTATCCATTATCACACAAGTAGAAATTTCCTATAAAAATCAGTAACGTAAGAATTAATAAAGAGACTACACAAAGATGATTAACATGAAAATCCAGTGCAACAAGCATACCCCTAGGGACTCGCAACCCATTTGGCTTAGTGATTGCATCCCGTAGAACTCTGCAATCTGCAGCACTTCCTTCCCAACCACTTAACACATAAATAAACTTCATATCCCAATCACAAACTCCTAGTACATTAACAGAAATATCTCCTTTTCTATTGCGGTAACGGCCCTTATCAGAGACCCGAACCTTGACATCAATGTGAGTCCCATCTAGTGCTCCTAGACAACCCTATGACAAAATAAAACACCTCAAAGACCTTACATATAATGTTAGCAAATATTAAATATAAGTATAGCAATTACCTTGAACCATTTCCACCTATCGTTTGTATAATCCTCAGTAATAGGCTTAGGATCCACAAGCAGCAAAGAGTGAAGTTTTATTACGGCATTAAGCACTGCATTGAAATGCTTAATTACTAACTGTACGGCCTGATCTTTTATAGTCAAATCCAACTATACGATTCTTTTTGTGATGGGCAAGCACCGTGATGAGCATAGCTACTTGTTCACTAACCCCTACATTTCGGTTTGACACAAGTCCACCTGCATTTTGTAGTAGGTAGCACAAACAACCAAATGTATTCCTACTCATTCTCAAGTTGTTTAGACAATCTGTATCACTAACTTGAATAAGATCTCTCATGTGATTTACTTGCTTTGGAATTCTAGAAATCATATTGTATTGCTTGTATGCTCTATGAAGATAACCAGCTTTTCCACGTTTATGATGTCGAAAATATTCAAAAAGCATAGTCAGAAAGGTTACACTTTCAGATACAATCTCTTACAGTGTTAATAAAACTTCATCACTATCGGTTGAAAAATCCATCCTAATCACCAAGCAAAAATTCACAAATAAGCAAACGATATCACGTGTCAGAAAATAAAACTTTCAATTAAATAGTCACTCGTCGAGTATAGAGAAACGCTGTGGTATTTGTTTGTTCCCATTAAACCAAATGATTACTTAACAATTCCAAGAAACATGATAAGTAATCAATATTAAACAAAAACAAAAATTAATCTTCATTCACAAATCTAATTTAGAGTATTTTATGAAGCAGTGTTATTATTTAAAAGGGCTTTGTGAACTTAAGAATCAAGAAATACAGACCTAAAATCTTATTTCATTCATTTGAAAATACTTTCATTCACGTGCAAATACATTTTTAATTTCAAATTTTAAGGCTTCGAGAAATACTCACTCGCTTGGTGTTGACCTATTTCAAGATAAAGATGATTTTTTAAGCCTAATGGTTATCTATCTGTCATGCAGACTCAAGGAATGAGAAGAGGCGTGGTGCCGTATAGGAGCACATTATTCAACCCAAGTAATATGTTGAAATCAATTTACACAAATAATAGAACCAATTAGTTAAGCATTGTATTTCTTGAATGAGATTAAACAAAACAAATTGCAATTTATATGGAGATGTGAAGGAATCACAATCACAGACAAGAATAAAAATGAAGAACAAATATCAGAAGAAGACTCACAAATAGCAAATTTTAGGCGGTCGAGAATAAGAGAAGAACTCTACCATTCACGTTCTGAAAGTGAGAAGAAATAGTAGAAGTTGTTCACTCATAAATAGCAGAGAGCCATGAATGAAGAGAACTCTGTTCTCCACGTTCTGAAAGTGGGAGGAGAAACGCGGGCAATTTTAGGTTAAAGTGAGATGAGCGCGGTAATTTTAGGTTTAGTTGTAATATGTGGTTAATAATGAGGGGCAATATAGTCATAATATATTTGAGATATTTTTGATAAGAACGCAGGACAATTCGTCCCACCTCACAGGTGGTATTAATTATCACGTAAAAATCATCAATTGTACCGGGCTTGATATATTATCATGGGCTATCATCACTACAAGTAAACATTGGATTAGGCTGGATATTTTAGTATATCCAACCTAATCAAATGAAGTAAACGAGCCCATAATGTAGTAAAGCAATGATTTGTCAAAAAAAAAAAAAATATTCCGACGCTCGTCTTAGATTATACGATTGCGTTGTGTCACAATGGATTGACGGAGTACTTAAAGATAGATAATTGTATGCGTTCTCAAGTTAATGGCTTTACCTTCTTAACTGGGTGGCCAACATCATACGTAACCGATAGCTTGTACAAACCTATATATCTTATAGTTGCGTTAGGATTATGATTATTGCTGGCTATTGAAGTTTATGGGTCTTCAATTTCATCATCTACAATTTTCATTGTAATGACAGTTGATAGATTGAGAATATTGCACTCGACCCAAGAATAATTTGAGGTTAATTATGGCTGCTGGTTCATACTTGTCAAATTTGCTTGCGAACGTGTTTGTGCATGGGCAGAGGGTTGAAACCAGCTCGTGGTCAATAGTTCCACGTGTCTGACCTGTAACCGATTTTTTTGCTCAAAGGCCCTTGGTTTACTACCAAATTAGGGGAAAATTGCAAAATTGATCCTACAACTATAGGCAGTTTGCAATTTCGATCCTATAAGTATTGTGTTTGCAAAATTGGTCCTGTAAGCTTGATTGTTTTTGCATGTTTCATACCAAAGCAATTTCGGTCTTGTAAATTTCAAGTTGTTGCAAAATTGGTCCACTGGGTTTATTTAATATTTTCAAAATACCAAGAATACCTTTATACACATCAATGACTTATTTGACTATGTATTTTGCTTAAAATGGTATTAGAGCCTAGGTTTATTAAGAACTTTTAGTTATATTTATTATATTTATGTAATTAACAATTGGTGAGGAGAATTTTCTCCGAGAAAATGGATTTGGACAATTGTCCAAGATGTCTACCTTATAGGACACAACGACAGATCTACGCCAGAAAATAGTTCAGATAACAGATTTCAGATAGCGCTTTTAGATATAAGTGTTATTGCAGAATTGGCATATATTTTAGACAACACTTTTGTAGAAAAGCGTTATCACAATAAATCATATAATAGCGTTTTATTAACAAAGTGTTATATGAAGAAAACTGAAGATAGCGCTTAATTAAATAAGTGTTATATATGTTATTGGAATAACGCTTCGTACAACAAGCGTTATCCTAAAGCGTTATCTAAAAAAACTGAAGATAGCGCTTAATTAAATAAGTGTTACATATGTTCTTGGAATAACGCTTCGTACAACAAGCGTTATCCTAAAGCGTTATCTAAAAACACTGAAGATAACGCTTAATTAAATAAGTGCTATATATGTTCTTGGAATAACGCTTCGTACAACAAGCGTTATCCTAAAGCGTTATCTAAAAAAACTGAAGATAGCAGTTAATTAAATAAGTGCTATATATGTTCTTGGAATAACGCTTCGTACAACAAGCGTTATCCTAAAACGTTATTTTAAAAAATAATTTGTTCCAGTCTATTTTATTAAGACAACGTTAAATAGAGAAACAATATATATTTTCTCATAATGATGCTTTGTACAACAAATGCTATCTCAAAGTGTTATATGTGAAAAATATTTTCTCTCCAGCGACATTTATTTTCTCGACCGTAATTTTATTTTTTATTTGAGATGAAAACCGAAAATGCATTTAACCAAAATTGCTAGAAAAAGCTTGGTGAGCTAGTTAATGGTGGCCATGGTTCCATGCCCTTTTGACAAAACTAAACTTTTTTATTTTTTTGAAAGCAACAAAACTAAACTTAATAAGATTAAGAAAAAGCACTTAACTCCCTAATATCAGAAACTATGTTTCCTAAATATGACAAATCGATTGAGGCGCTGGAGATTTTGAAAGAAGAACTTGACTGTCAGTTTCCATATGTATGCTTTCAGAAAAAACTTCTACCAATATTTTTGCCCCTTCAATTCGATCTGCAAAATACTTTCACGAAAAAACTTCTCACCAATATCTTCTCAAATTTCTCTAAGTTTCAAAAAACTCTCTCTCAAAAAAACTTCTACCAAAATTTCTGCCCCTTCGTTCCGCAAAAGTCTTTTCACACTTCTCCCCAAAATCATCTCAAAATCCTCAGAGTTTCAAAATCTCGCAAAAAAACCTGCCGCAACGATTGCCCTGCAACTCCACCTGGCCCTCTGCCACCGATCGCCACGTCAGCGCCGCCATCTCCGCTTTCCCCTCCGGCCATTATTCGTTCTACTCCGACGCCTTTCAGGCCTTCACGTAAGTTGAGAAAATTGTATCCTCAAAATCTCACAAAATATCTAACGAAATAGGATGAGAAAATTGTGGCAGATAAGCTTTTTTCTACGCCATCTTTGTTCTGAAAATAAGATTTGACATGGGCTTGATTCAATTGTGGTCGATTGCTTTATGTTTAATGAGCCTGCTGTTTTTTACTTAATTTAGTGTTTAAATAGACTTATACAAATTTGATTAAACTGTTGGAATTCGTACCTTGTTAATGCCTTATTTTCAGTAACGTATTAGTGCAATTAGTAAATTGGATTGTCTGTTGCTTGATGATTGTTTCCAAATTAATGGATGTGGAATAAGAATGCTCATTGAAACACATGATATTGGCTTAGGAGAGTATGATTAGGAAAATGATTATTTTAGTTTGTGCTTTGACAATAATTGGAACTTCATAGTCTTCATGGGGTAATTAGTACTACAGATCCAGATCATTGGAATGGACGAACTTATCCATTAATTAACGAAGCATTAGAATGAACCACCATTTTAAGATGCTTAATTTTTGTTATGATTGATAAATTAGTAGAGATGAGGTTAATCTATTTGAATTGGTACTAGTGCCAATATATATATATATATATATATATATATATATATATATATTACAGAAGCATACAACGCTCAGATAAAAAAGGAGTTATTAAAGAGATGCACATGAGTTTAGTAAATCATTTAGTTGCACCTTGATATTAAGTATTGTTCAATCCATTATTTGATCATCTATAATGGAATCTGGTTTTAAAGATAATATTGGTTGTAGTGTTGCACTCGCATTACTAGTTAGGTAATTTAAAATTTGGAGTCATATATATTTGTTGCGATCATTTTATATTATATTGAAAAGTCCCTTAAATTATGTGCAACAGCTCCTCGAGTCTCTTTAGTTCATAAGGGTTGAGGGCCGACGAATTTATGTAATGAAGTTGAATTTTCATTTATATAATTTGGTGAACTGATTCCTTTTTTTTCCTTTTGTTTTTTATAGAGCTCAGGGTTTAGCTCCCTACAATCCAAAGTCAAACGTTTAATCTCCATCAAACTCACTTCAAGCAATTCTCTTCTATTGTCCTTCTTCTCCTTCGGACAAAAGTATCTTCTAAACTTTGTGGTTGGCCTACCTGTTGGAAAGACTATATTCCTGAGATTAAACAAGTCCTATCTATTAAGGTATTTCATTTTTTTTTTTACAATTTTCTTCTGTCATTGAATTAAGGTATTTGGAGGAGAGTTTTTTAAATTTTTATAATCTTATGTCTTCTCTTTATTTAAAATTGATATAACAGGTTGCATAATATGCCATCGTTTATATGGGGAAGAACTGTTACTAATAGATAAACTACAATTTATGGTAGTGTGAAATCAGCATTGCTTTAGGTTGCTTAAAATGTTTTTGCATCACTCTGTAAGTCGCCATATTAGCATGTGCTGATAGTTTCTTGAAAGTTGTTGTATACATCCAGTTGACCTACAATTGAATTTCTCTGCCCTTCACAATATCTAAGTTAAATCAAGTTTAATAATTTCATTTTGGTATGTGCTTTACCATAACAATTGTCAATTTTAAGTCTTATTACTAATATGCTGCCCTTTTTCATTTTTTTTTTTTCCAGAAGAGAGCATGGAGTTTATTCTCAAGCTGCCTGCGGTGGTGAAAACTCATAAAAGTCTGGTATATATATGGCAAAATGAGGAGAAAATATAGCTTGTTTAATTAGTTAATAATAGTTATTGGAATAGTGTGATCTCAATGTGTTAGCATATGCAGAGAGCCCAGTGATGTGTTTGGCTCAAGAAGATAAAGTCATCATTATCATATTATAATATGATAAATGATTCTTCATGATTTTATTGTTTTACTTCTTTTTCTGGCACTTTCTTTTTCCATTTGTGGTGAGTTTTATTGAAAACAGGGGATGAAGATGAATGAAAGAAAGAGAATAAAGGTGGATAATTTGGTTCAGGTATATGATAATGTGGTGAGTTTTATTGTAAACTAGACATGTTGCTCGTTTGTTGGGTAAATAGCACCGCATGAGGTAATTTTCTTTAAATCTCTTTCTTTAATTTTTTGTTGATTTTGTTGTTATATCTTACGATTTAAATCTCTTATTTTCAGAAACCTTCTTGGATAGATGAGACTATGGATGGATTAGTAAACTTTATTATTCTTTTCTGTTTCTCGGTTTATAATGTATTTTGTATATATTGTAATATGTATAATGATATTTTAAATTTGTACTTGTTACTTGTCTTATTAATTTTAACTTTTTTAAATACACAGGCATGTGGTTCTTGATCCGGCAAAAGATAAAATGCATGGTTTCCAAGTGAATGACACACATAATGTTCTTCAGCAGAAGCTACGCGCAACGCTAGTTCTAAAACTACCAGATTATTGCTAGAATTTTAAGACTTATTAGCTTTATTTTAGAGACGCGAGCTATTCTTACGACATTATATTGAGATACTTTTGTTTTTGTTGCAAGTGCATGATGGATCGTTCAATATTATTATACTGTTAAAATAATATTTTAAGATAAATTTTGTCTCTTTGTTTTTTAATTTTATGAATTTTGTTGTCGCTTTTCATTTGCATTTTGTTTCTTTGTTTGTTGGTCACATGATTAAATGGTGGGAAACATAAGTTTGGCTAAATATTGAAAGCAGAAAAATCATCGTAAGATAACGCTTCTTTTATGAAGTGTTATCTACTGAATACAAATATGAGATACGCTTCCTCCCAAAAGCGCTATCAATTTAATCTCAGATAACGCTTTTTTTATGGTGTGTTATCTTATGAATACAAATATGGATAGCGCGTCCTCAAAAAAGCGCTATCAAATATGCATCTCAGATAGCGCTTTATAAGCGCTATCTACAGGATAGGGCTTCAGATAACGGTGGTTCTTATAGCACTTCAAAGCGCTATCTAATGGGGGAAAAAAGCGTTATCTGAATGCTTTTTTGGCGTAGTATACGTATAAAATTGGGGGTACAGTAACTGAAAAAATTCAACTATATTTTTTAGTAAAGAAAAAATTAATAATAAATTTTTAACCCTACTTTTACAAAAAGTAAAAATAGAATTAGAAAATTCAAATAAAACAATACAAATCCCCACAATAAAGTTTTAAAATTAAAAGATTGACTTAGCAACTTGAATAAATAAACCATGGCAAAAGTCAAAACCTACAAAACTAAAAATATCAGAAAACAAAAATCTAATAATATCAATAATGTTACCAAAATTGTGTTTTGTTGTATCTTATTTTCTTAATTATTCTAATTATTTCTTTTATATATGTGTATTAATTTTTCATGTACGATTATATAATCAACTTTTACAAAATTTTAAAAAGCATTTTGTACTATGACTTTAAATAATTAACAATATTTATATATGCACATTTTTTTAAAAAATCTATCGTACCCCAATTTCAAAAATCCTGGATCCGCCACTGATATGACATATCGTCAAAGTTTGATGATGTGTGCACAAGAACACTAGGACAAGATAACATATTGGAACCATCATATTAAAACATCTGAATAGAGACTGGATCTAAGTAGGTGTTACAACGCCACTAACAACAAAATAGGTGTCGAGAATATGTGAATCTTTTATTCTATAAAATCGAGTTTATCTAGATAAATCAGCTATGATGTGTTACGGACTAAAACTGTTAATGCTCGAAAGTTATAGGACAAAATTGCTACTGTTAGAAAGATAAATGACCAAAAATGCTATTTAGCCATAAGGGCAAAATTATCGAGGACCAAAACTGCAACTTTAAAAGATAAAGGACTAAAATTGCAACTACCCCAAAATTAGAGGACTAAAACTGCAATTTACCCACCAAATTGGATAGCATCTAATTAGACCCCAATTAGATTTTCCCAACCCCTGGATTGCGATATGCGGCTTCGCTTTATTCGAAGGTCAATGTTTCTTTAACTTAATCATTAACGGCCGAGATGTTTTTGACTGCGGTCAACTGTCCCTAGAACCTTTTCGGACCCACTTGTTTCGACACTTGCATCTGCTAATTAAGGTTATTGGGTCAAAAAGATTCACCCCTTGATTGTCAATTTATGATCTGAAATCGACGAATCTTGAATTAATGTGTGACCCATGTAGGTTGTGCCCAGATGGTCCAAGTGTATGTCCCTAAAGCCCAACTACTTCATTCTTACTTTTTGCTGTTTTCCCTCGTTTCTTTTCTCGGAGAATTTTGAAGCTAAAGGTTGTAAAAGTAGGTGGATTTGCTTATTTGGTTTTTTTTTTTTTTTCAGTATGCTTAATTTAAGGACAAAATGTCATTCTCTTCTCGATTCGTTACCTTGATAGTTTTAAGGGATAATTAAGGGATATATGGAAGTGATTGCTTGACCTTTCATTCCACTCATTATTACTTTTAGAGAGAATAATGTAAAAAAAATATTTTAAAAAATGAGAATGAATTTTGAGAGTGTAATTGGATATA
Organism: Rehmannia glutinosa; assembly: GCA_016081115.2. NCBI lineage: Eukaryota > Viridiplantae > Streptophyta > Magnoliopsida > Lamiales > Orobanchaceae > Rehmannia > Rehmannia glutinosa. The sequence goes on from CM071936.1 coordinate 29,792,976, forward strand.
AGTTGAAAATGTGATAATGATAATTGATGTGATAGTTTTTTTAGTATAATAATAGTGATTAAATTTGATTAGTGATTTGAAAAATAAGAGAGATTGAATATTATATCTGGACGATATAATTGTGTTGTGATGATATGTAATGTGATAGTTTTTTGTTAAAATTATAAATGTATGTGATTGGTGATTGGAAAAGTGTGTTTGCTTTTCTGGTCTTTTTTTTTTCCTTTCCTTTTTGGTTAGTATGCTTAACCTAAGGGCCAAGGTTTCATTCTCTTTTTGATTCGTTTCCTTGATACTTTTAAGAGATATTTACAATAGAGGAAGGAAATCCCATATCTATGCTTAAGCCTTAAAAGGAAAAAAGAAAAAAAAGGTTAATCTATTGTGTGAAATTAAAAATGAAACATTACAACTTGAACTGTTCTGGATAAATGTTTAATTTATTAGTACGTTTTTGCCATTTTGTGTAAAAAGTAAAATATTTATGTTAACTGGGATCTCCTGTCATTAGGAATATTATAATATGCATCATTTCGAATACGATAACAAAGTCAAAAAGTAGGTTTATGTTTGGTTATATACATTTTAATTTTTATCTCTGTTTTGCTTTGCTGGTAGTAAAAAAGAATCTTCTCTTTACCTATATTTAGTTTTGTCTACATTTATATTTATGCTACTATTATATTTATATATATATATATATATATATATATGGTTGCTCCCAAAAACTACCTCTCCTCGTCGATCACCTTCCAAGACACAATCCACCGCGAAACCTGCACAAGGGGGGCCGGAGGTGGCTCCGGCGTACCCTCTCCGATGCTTAAGTCAGTATCTTGAGAAGGAAGCAAAGGCTAGAGAGAGAAAAAAACAATGTAACAATAAAAGATGAGATTAGGTTAGAATGAACCTAGGCTTGGGCCTTTTATACCTTAGCTCGGATTAGGGTTTCTGTAAAATCCGGGATTCCGTTACGATTTGGTGTCAGAGTCATCATTAGATTAGGATCGGATCTCTTAAAAACCCTAATTTTACGCCCGTAAGACCATGGCTCCGACCTGTTTCCAAACACCTCGGCCCAATGTATGGATATAAAGCCCCTGTAATCCTTCAAGGCACCCAGTGCCTCATACATTTTTTAGGCCGAGCTAAACAACAGGTCGCCTTTAGCCGCGCAAGGCTCGACAGGTCGGTTTAATACAATGGCCCTTACACAGGTCAGCCCAATGAACATCCTTACGCTCGTACTTGGGCCTTCACAGATCGGCCCAATATGATAGGCCTCCCCCTTATGGGCTCAGTAGGTCGGCCCAATACTCATAAGCCCTAGAAGATCAGCCCTATACTGTAAGCCTCCCCAGATCGGTCCAGTGCCTAATTCTCGACAAATCAGCCCAGGAGTATGGGCCTTTCCAGGTCGGCCCAATGCCATAAGCCTAGTCATGTCGGCCCAGACAATCTTTTGCCCTTATCAATATATATATATACACACCACATATCGATCATGAGACCGACAATCGTTAAAGTTGAAAGACAAATCGAGATTGATCGTTTAAAACTCATTTGAGCTTAGTTCGTTAACATAACGAGTCACACTTGAACACATTTTTTCATTCGATAATATGTAAAGATCGGCTCGAGCTCGACTCACTTAGTAAAATAATATTAAAATATGTGTAAAATTATCAAACTGCTCGAGCTTGAATCATGCTCGGCTCGTGTAAAGCTCGTTCGAGCTCCACTTAATTTATAAAATCAAACTCAACCACAATATTTAAATTATCTAATAAAAATTCAAACAAGCTACAATAGTGCTATGTTCGATTCGACTCGATTCTTTTACAACTTTATATATCGCTACACCTCAAATAGCTATATATTTCGTGGAAGGAAATCATATTTTGATGATCGAGAGATGATAATCAATTCATCATGCCTATTTACAATTTAGTAATTAAATCAATCGAACCGAAAATGAAAATAACCGAAATCTTCTCGATAAATTCAATTTGAAATTTGGTTTTCAATTCCACAAAATTCGGTATTTGGTTTGGTTCAATTGGATTCGATTTTATTTTCTGTTTACCAAGTCGTCTATATTTTATTTTTATATCATTTTTTTAACTTACCAGTACTAAAAAAATAAATAAAACTACAATTATCAACCATTCAATATTTTGATTCGAATTGATCATAATTTGTTTTGAAGTAATAAAATATAAGATACAAATGTGAACTGTCTCGGATCTTGTTCTGAATAAGCATTTATTAGTATTTGTTTGGTGTTTTGTCTTTTATGTAAAAAGAATAATATTTATATTAACTGGGATCTTCTGTCATTGGGGACAAATCATGTCATGAACAAGTTCCAATACATCAAGAAAGTGCAAATTTTGTTTATCAATGGCATCATGTCTGATGTCTGTTTGATATTTGTTTGTGGGGTTATTATTTTTGTATTTAAGCATCAGGTGTTGTTTAAGTATCTTCATCAAATATTATCTAAACCAAGGTACTAATTTTGTCTATATTTAGACTACTCAATTATGAACATACCATAACCAGGTGGCTTAGCCCACCTGGCCACCACAAGCAATTGTGGGGTGAAGGTCAGGGGTTCAAATCTCTACTCCATCCAATTGCTTCCCGGTGCATATGCGAGCTGGTGAATATTTGGTGGGAACTCATACTGAATAGCATCCGTGTGGGTTCGATTCGGGGAGAGATCATTATTAGTAGATTAGGGGTCGAACATAATTACTCTCTTTACGGGAGGAGGACGGTTGTACATCGCAGACCCAGTCTGTAACACACGGCGTGCGTGCACATCCCGCGGTTTACCTTGGCGGCAAAAGAATGAGGAGGCGACTGCCGTAACATCGGCAGCATGCGTGCACATCCTCAGTTTACCTTGGCGGCAGCAATGAGGAACCGGAACTGTTGTCCTCAGGCTTAGTCAGGCGTAAGCATGGAAGCTGAGTAAAAAAAAATTATGAACATATCATGAGGTCGATATGTACCCCACAACTAAAACAACTTAAACAAGTATTTTATAGTAGAGGAACTTACGGCTCTCACCTCTTCTAATTAGACGAAAAGTTAGAGCTATATATTAATTTGTAACAATTATAAAAGTCGAGGGATGAAATTGTAAGATATTATTTGACGACGTCAACAAATTTCGTCTGGTCAACTAATACCTAGCGATTAGGATAAAACGTAAGACGAAATCAGACTTCAAAAGAGTTTTTATAATTTTGAAACTTCTCTTAGTTTTTTTGTAATCCTCCCAAATCTAAGAGGTAATTATATCTCCTATTTGTATATAGTCATTTGACATTTCTTCTTATGTTTCATGTCACATATTGACCCCAAGAGTATAAAATACTTTCTTAAAATCGAACAAATTATTTTGGTTTGTTATTCAATATGGCATTTTAATGTAGCGAAATATATACACTTAAGTTGCTTCTATTATGTGTGAATTAGAAAATGTAACAGTAAATAGAACATATGTTACAATGCCAATTGTTGGATCTAGTTCTGGATAAGTATTATTTTATTAGTATCTCTATGTGATGTTTTGTTTAATATGTTTATTAACTGGGATCCTTCTGGCATTGGGGATATTGTATATAATATGGACCATAACCAATGAATCAACTACGTACAAAATATGCTTATCTTTGGCATCAACTCTTGTTAGATTTGAATTCCTGACAGTTTTTGTATTTTTACATTTAAACAAGATGTTTAAGAATCTTATCTTTACTTTGTAATCACATTATTTAAATCAAGATATTTTTGTCTATATTTAGACTTAATTAAGCAACTAATTAAGAACGTATCATGAGATCTAGCTGTACTACAACCCAAACATATAAATTATAATAGACCTACTATTTAATTTTATTGTCGGATAAGTCCTATACTCACGCTCAAAGTGATTTATTAATCGTAGTCGTCGAGTATGTTACTTGAAACTTATATTTTATCCATATTGTACTACATGTATGTACAAATAGAAAGATATTTCTGTTTCTCATGCACATTCTAATTTCTAAACTGCCCTGCCGCTTAATGCTCCATATATAATTTTTAAGCAAAACATAAAATACATGTATACGCGTACTTGTATACTACTTGACAAAGTATAATATATATGTATAAAATTATGAATATGCTAATTAATATTAAAATTAAAATATTTGTGAATATACTATTGAAATTAAAAATATAAAAAATACTTATAAAAAACATAACTTAATTAAATTAAACTCCAAACACAATTTATATAAAAATAATAATGTCAAAACAAGCAATATTTTTGCTCCAATCAATTCTTTTACATGATGCATACGTCTATGGATTCATATTATTAACCATTTATCATATTTTTGGCAAAACAAATGCTAAGATAGAAGGATAAGGGAGATGAAAACTTTCATTATTGATCTTTCAAAACTTGTTGTGATACAGAGAGGATACGTCTATTTATAACTGAGTGTATACAACGGTTGTAACTAACTCTATGAAACTAACTCTGTGAAACTAACTCTGTGTAACAAACTAACAGAATTTACAATTACCTAACTGTAAATGGTTTACATACTTGATACACCCCATTTGAAACCGAACCGGGAAACAAATGGAGACACAACTGGTTGCTTAATTTTTTAAACCTGGGAATGGACAAGGACTTTGTAAGAATATCGGTTGTTTGATCCTCAGATGGAACAAAATGGACTTCAATTTGTCTGCTGCTGACTTTTTCCCTGATGAAATGAACGTCTATTTCAATATGTTTAGTTCGAGCATGAAAGGTTGATTACTGGCTAGTGTGATGGCCCCCACATTATCACACCAAAGAACACATGGTTGTTGAATAGGTAAACCAAGCTCTTGGAAAAGAGATGTGATCCATACAAGCTCAGAAGTGGCAAGTGCCAAGGATCTATACTCAGATTCAGTGCTATAACTGGTTGCTTTTTGGAGCTCCAAGCGATCAAATTTCTTCCCAAATAGATGCAGTATCCACTAGTAGACCTCCTATCATCAATACTACTAGCCCAATCAGCATCGAAAAAACTTTCTAACACCATACCACCTATTAAAGGTCTGAACAAGAGACCTAAATTTTTTGTGCCATGAAGAATTCGAAGTACTCTTTTGCAGGCTTTCCAATGTAAGATAGTAGGATATTGCAGAAATTGACTTAGCTTATTAACAATATAAGATATGTCATGCCTTATCATTGTTAAGTATTGTAGTGCACCAATGATACTCCTATAGACTGGTGGATTATCAAAAAGTGGACCATCATGTAGAGAAAATTTTGAATTAGGACATGAGGGAGTAGAAGCAGGAGAACAATTTTCCATGGATGCCTTTACAAGGAGGTCAGAGATATACTTTGTTTGGGTAAGCAATACACCATCAGCCACCTTATGAGCTTCCAGACCCAAAAAGTAATTTACCTCACCCATAATTTTGAGAGAAAACTGAGTGTCTAGGAGAGAAATGAGATGAGAAATTGCAGACACATCATCGCCTGTAATTAGAATACCATCCACATAAACTGGCAGTCTGGCACCATCAAAAGAGAACCTCCAGAATTTTTAAAGAACAAAGAGGAGTCAGACACAGAGCTTTGCAGTCCAAGAGACAAGAGGAAAGTTTTGAGTTTATCATACAGGCCTTAGGAGCCTGTTTAAGGCCATAAAGAGATCTAACCAATTTACACACATGAGTAAGCTTGGTTGGATCAACATACCCCTCAGGCTGTGCTATATACACTGATTCTTTCAAATCCCCTTTCAAGAAGACATTATTAATATCAACCTGATGTACCTTCCATCCCCTTGAAACAGCCAAAGTGAACATGATTCTGATTGTTAGAGGTTTAACAACAGGGTTGAATGTATCAAAGAAGTCAATACCAACATTTTGTTGAAAACCTCCAGCTACTAATCTAGCCTTTAATTGGTCAACAGAGCCATCAACTTTAAATTTAACTCTAAAAATCCACTTAGTTGTAACAATATTCATATTTTCTGAGAAGGGAACCAAATCCCAGGTGTGAGTTTTCATGAGAGCCCCATATTATTCATCCATTGCATTTTTCCAAAGAGGTAAAGACAAAGCTTGTTGAGCAGTGGTTGGGGAAATATGAATGGATGAGAGAGAGGCAGTGAAAGCCTTAGGTTTGGAGATACCATTTTTTTGATCTAGTGACCATGTGATGAGTAGGGATGTGATTAGAGGGAGGAGGAGAATGGGCTGCTGTTGAAATAGGAGTGGGCATTGAGGAGGGAGTATGAGGGGCTGGAGGATAGGGAAAAGGAAGTAATGGAAGAGAATTATGAACAACATGCTGAGTAGAGAAGAAGTGGCAGAGAGAAGAGCAGGATAGGGAAATTCTGTCTCATTGAAGGGACAGTTTTGGCAATATACAATCTTCCTGAAGGATGCAAGCAATTGTAGCCTTTATGAACAGAACTATAACCAAGTGTAGGTCCCAAGGGGTGTGAGAGTAAGGTTTAGAAGGGGGGGTTGAATAAACCTTACTAATTTTTCGATTTAGTCCTTTTAAAATAGTTCAGAGTTAATACTTCACAAATGAAGTCCTTGATGGACACTAAGTTAGTTAACCAAACAGAGTTAACCACTCAATGACTGACCGATTTGTTGATAGAATAACTCAATCGCTTAGTCTAAGGCTTAACTCAATTGTGATATGTTTTATTGGAAGACTTAACACCCTTGAATTTGGTTTAAGTTTCTTTTAACACTTGGTTTTAGCACTTTGTTAAATATCAATTGGATAGCAAATTTATCAAACAGATATAAAATAATATACGAATTGAAGTCTTTGAAATGTAAATGACACAATAAATTTTATAGAGGTTCGAAGATGGGGTAATTCTTCTAATCATCTCTTCTCCAACTCCCTGGAGGAATCCACTAAGTATTGATCGAGTACAAAGTGGTTATCACCAGGATGCAAGTCTTGATCACACTGGTGACTTGATCATTTGGGACTCGACCGGAGATGCCTTGGTCACACGGTGGCTTCTCGTCAGGCTAGAACCTTCTTCACAGGCGGTTGCTTTGCTACTACAACTCACTTGCTCAAGCTTCTTGGATTTGATCACGAAGCCCTCCAATAACTTGAGATTGGTTCGACCTTGAACCTTTCTACAATCCTCGTGGAGTGTAGACCGCTTTGATTCTTCAAATATTTCCTCTTCAACCGATTGAGGTCGTCTTTCCTTCACGGTAGGTGTTGGATTGATTTTTCAAGTTTTTTTTTTTTTTTTTTGGTCTGAGGATTAAGCTTGAATGATTTGAGAATATTTTGTAGGTTACTTAATTGATAGCTTTAATGTTCGTAGTCAAGGTAACCTCTATGTCTCTTTTTTTTTCAAATTGATTCCTCAGCCTTTTATAGTGTTCTTTTGAAAATCTGCCCGTTGAAGAGATAGGCTAATTTTCAAAAGACACTTGTGGTCGTTGGCTTGTCTTGTTGCGATCATTGAAATTGACATTTCCTCGTATTGAATGAACCTTGACTTTTCGAGTCCCGACACAGTGCGAGTCTTTCCATTGGTTTATTCCTTTTGCACGCTTCTCGGGATCGAGCAATTTAAGAAAGGCGAGATGGAAGTATTACTTGTTTAAGTAACTTTCTTGACTTACGTGCAACGGATCCTTTTCGATTGTCTTGACTTGATCATAGATTCTTTAACTTCCCGGATGACTTCGAGTCGCCTTCCAATCATGGATGACTCATCTGTCACTTCAACTTGAGACTGGCTATTTTGGGTTGACTTGATCGACACTTCTCAAACAGATCTCTCGGTGATACTTCTCAAATCGAGTTCTTGTCTTCTCTTCCTTGCCATACTCATTTTTGCCTCACAATGAGTCTTCATTCTAGTCTCCAATTGTCTTCTTGCATATTTAGGCATACCGACTTAACTCACTCAAATTTACTATCTATCTATTACAATGCAAATTACAAAGAAAATGGGGTGCCAACTTTCTAGTCTAAGTTTTACATGGCATTCATCAAAATCTAAAAATAAATTTCCCAACAATTTCCCCCTTTTGATGATGCCAAAACTTAAAGCATACATACAAAATATAAATGTCAAAGATACATACGAGATAATGCGAAGAATGAGAGAATGTATGCGTAGAATCAATATGTTTATTGATCATAACATTCTTGTCCTTTACATTTTTTACAAAGTGTATCGTGAGCAACCATCTATGTCTACGCAAAGAAAATAGAGAAATTACAGGGTTTCTTATTCAATGTACGGAAGACATACATACTTATGTATTTACAAAAGTAAATTACATGAAGGGTGGACAACAACACTTCATCTCTTTTTCACGCCTCCTTCTTTCCTCATCGATCCGTCTTCTTGACCTTTTTCCTCTTATTCTCTTCTTCACCGCTTTTCTTTTCTCATATGCTTTTTTGGCTTCATCTCTTCTTTTTCTTTCTTGTCTTTTCTTCCCAGATGAGTTTGTCTTTTATTCTCTTCCTCGATTCTCTTTACATACTCAACATTGTTCTTGGCCACTTGCGGGTTGGCTACTTCACAAACCAGCCCAATAGATCCCTCATTTCTTCCCTGGATCTATGTATTCTATATTTTTGGGTAGAGGTCAGGTCCGAAACCTCTTCATCCACTCGCTTCTTCCTCTTCCTCGGGTGTGTATTGTCTTTGGGGCCTTCTTCTTCCAAATAAGTGACTAAGTGAGAGTGATCGTGCAGAGCGATCGATGTCAGAGTCTCGTCTGTCGCCTTCTTCACATAGCTTGAGGCCTTTTTCCCAATACAAGTCCCAGGCTTGGGCCATGGTCATGTTCACGAAGTATCCCTCGAATGCGGCGTCTTGAATTCATCAATGAGATCTTAGCTCGGTTCAAGTCCGAAATGGCATCGTGTCTCTTCCTAGGAATGCCTCCATATTGTTTCAAAGATATCCATCACTCGGGCATCCATCTTTCCTTCCACCTCCTTTATCCTTGCTTCTACTATTTTTCGCACCGACCATGGGTGCTGCGGAGTGTTGGAGCGGCAGAAGTCATCGGGAGTTTCTTTGATGATATCGTGATGACAAATCCTTGTTGAGGGTTTTAGCAATCATCAATGTCATATCTTTCGAACCTTCCCCCAAAGATTTTCCTTCTTTTTCTTTTTTCATTCTTCAAATTGTCTTCTCCTTCAGTGCATCCTTCTTCTCGATTTCATCTCCTTTTAACGCCTTTAGGTATTCCTCTTCCCCTTTTTGGCATCATCAAAGGAGAAACATGCCAGCAATCATGAAGTCCAAGCGATCGATAGCCGAGTTATGTTTTTGAATCTATCGGAGTATCTTTGCACGAAATTCGAGCGAGTGGCTTTCGATTCACCGCCACTGCTTCGATTCGGTAGAGAGGAGGTGAATTTCTTCTCCATGTTCTCCTCCACGCGCAGAAGCTCTTTGCGATGAAATTCACGCAACAGTTCCATTTCTGTGGTATGGGAGGTATGCATTCTGTCAATATTTTCTTGCATCCTCCTTTTGATGTCAACATTATCAGCGCTCCAGACTAGCATTTTATTGAACAATGTTCTGAAGTAGCGAACTTGCTCCACGCGCATTGTCTGTTGTTGTTGCCACCATTCCCGGATCCTGACAATTATTCCTCACAGATCGGCAGTAAGATTGGCATCTCGGTTATCCAGTCTCATGTCTAGTGAGGCCTGGTGCCTTTCCATCTTCTCTATCTCCGCAAATATGGCCTTGAAAACTTCTCGAACCTCAGCTGTCACCTCTGTCTCAGCTGGCGGCCAAGCAGCGTCAAAGTCGAAATCTGCTGGGACGATGGTGTCTGTTGGAATGACGGGATCAAGTTTATGGAAACGTTGTCGATCTGTAGCTAATTCTTCAAGAAGATCAGGTAGCTCCAGAGAGAAAGGGAACGATTCTTCGAACGGATCATCATGGACAATGGGAATATGTTCAATGGTAACTCGTGCCCGTGATGTGCCCGGTTGCGTCGATTCTGCTGCAGCTTTGGGAGCTGTGATTGATCGTGATTGATTTGTGGTCTGTTGTGGTATAGACCCGGGCCGAGCCTCACTGCCTCGGTATCTCAGCAACTTCGTCGATCTCATTTGGTCTTCTGTTGAGTTATGCGGTCCTCGGCCGTATTAGTGGTGTCATCGGAAGATGATGAGATTTGGAGATGTGGCTCATCATCAAAATCGAACTTTTGGCGACGCCTTGAATTACTCGCTTACTCGTCTTGGGAAGAACATCCTCAAATTTAGTCGGTTGGATTTGCAATGGGGTTGACTCGGCTTTCATCTTCACCTTCGATCCCGCAAATGTTACATCAGAATTGTCTTGGGAATCGTGAAGAGCACTTATATCCTTCTCAGATGGATCAATGATAGTAGGAGGGATGTTCTGTGCTTCTGTCTCTTTACCCCGAGAAGTCTCAACCTCCCGTTGGCCTTCACTACCTCCCGTAATCTCAATCTCAGCAGCGAGGCCTTGGACAATCCCTTCGGCATGACTCAATCGCCTTAGGGTCTTGAGGTGGCATCCACCGGAGTCTCAACTCCATGGATTGCACTTTCATCGCCCAGTGTTAACTCCCGGCGGATCCCTCATGTGCTTCGCCGCGCAAAGCGTCATTTATTGGTTTTTCAAAGCGGTTGGCACTTGGTGAGACAGTCTCAACTATCTCGAGGCTCTTGGTGACAACTTGCTTTATCTGTTTGTGTTTGCTTTCCACTTCGCCTCCGAGATTCGTTGTGGAGTTAGTCGCATCATTCTCCAACCTAAGCTGCAGTGGAGAGAGTTTCTCCTCAACCAAAGACACCACCGGTGAGTGACTTGGATTAGGGTCACTCGTCTCCAGACTCCCGGTTGTTCTCTTTGAGTATTCAGCCGTTGGGGCAGGTGGTAAGACACCTTCATTAGGGGTTAGCTCGATTGGGTCCCCAAGTTCCCGGTTTCATCGCCAGTTCCTTAATGCCTTCATCGAGTGAGCGGGAAGTGGTGGCAAGCAACAATGGTTGCAATTACCGCACCACTCCCATAGGATCAATCTCACCGTGATTTGGAAGATTCCCCGGTCCTTCCATTAACCGTTGCTCATGTAGGACCCTAGATTCCCGCATGGCTTGCTGCATTTCCAATTCTTCTCAGCAGCGGCGAGGTCCAGATCCTCATCACTCTCTGAGAGGATGTCAAGATGAGGATGTTTATGATCGTGGTTCGAGTAAGAGGACAAATGCTTGCCTTCTCACGAGCCACCTTCTCTCGCGATCTCTGCTTCTCCTTGTCTTTGAAGATCGCAAGATATACATGCGATTTTCTTCATCCGATGCTTGGACCATGATGGTTAACCCGAGAAAATTCAACAGTGATTCTTCTTCTTCAATAAACTCCGATCTTTGGAATCGTTTCCTGGATCGACTCGGAAACTTCCACTTCCTCCATTCTCGCAGGACGATTTTGGATGTCTGGATATGGTGGGGATAAGATCATCACATAATCATCTTGTTTATCATCATCTCCCGGTTGCTTCCTTTTCGGAATAGAAGGCAACATACTCCGCTTGCTCAACTCCTTCAAGAAAGATCGTGACAGTGGAGATATAGTCTGCCAGGAGTCTCATTGTCTCAGTTGCTCCTTGTTTCTTATTGCCCCTGTCACATGTGAAGTCTTCGACTTGCCTCTTTGATCGGCTTCAAAGCACTTGGCGATTGCATCAATAATCTCTGGAGACTCTACTTCTCCAAATTGTTTCGCGATCTGTTCGGTGAGTGGCGACTCATTGTTTTCTCAAGCTCGGGCCGCTTGAAGAGTCTTCTCCTTTTGGTCCTTACAGGAGGAATTTATGGTTCGGATGCGATTTTTCTCGAGTCGGGCGGGGGCGTGCTATTGTCTTTTTCGAGGAGTGGCCTTCTCGGTTTATCGATCCTCATTTTCTTAATAACTAGAGAAGGCATTTGGGATTCCTTCTCCATCGCTGATTTCTTTTTCTTTCTTTGCGGGGGCATCGGTTTTTTTCTTTGCGGTTGTAAGGGGCCTTCTTCCGGGAGAGGAGGAGACAACTGTTTTTCTTGGGGGTGATTCTCCTCACTCGTATCGACCCCTCTTGGCGTATGCTCTCTTACGTAACTCGGAAAGGTTCGATCGGAACATTTTCTTGTTTACATGGAACGCCTTTCCATGTCAAGGAGGGGCTCCCTTCACTTCCATCATCCGTCCAATCACCAGGCCATATCCCAAAGATCCTCCAAACAAACCATCCTCCTTGAAGGATTTATTCCCAATATTCTGGCAGAGTCTGCTGTATACAAACTCATACCAGTTCACATTTTTCTCCTCCATGATCGCAGCCATCACGATCAACTTGGTTTTGGACAGCTGATTAAAGCTTCCAAACTTGATATCTATGCATTTGGCAACAATGTCTAATGACTTGTGGTAATCCTCCTTGGCCAGCCTTCTTATCATTTGTGTAGACAACCTTTTTAAAGATCTGATCAGGTTTGGCTACTTCCTTCCATGCAGCAGCCAGATTTACATCCGCTTCATAGATCTCCGGCACTCCTTCATCAGTAGCAACCAGTGCTCTGCCAAATCCTTGACAGTGATTTTGACTTCCTTCCCGTGAATAGAGGACTTGATGCCCTCGTCGTGAACTTCGGCGTTCACATAGAACTGCGCGACCTCTTCCACGTAGGTCATCTGAAACTCCATCGTGAGAAAAGGTTTCAGTCCAGATTTTTCCAACTTCTCTGCTATTTTCTTCACAAGGGTTTCGTATGACCCTTGTTTGATTAGACCTTCGAAATCCACAGTAGACCCCATGTGGATTTGCTTTCCCATCTTGACAAAATCGTAAGTAGATGCCATTTCTTGAAGATTTACCGAACGGAACTTTGAAAATAAACTTTGAAGGTTTGTAAGGTTTTGAGAGAAAAACTTCTTTCTTTGCTTTTGAGATAGATGAACAGTTTTGGTAAAGTGAGAGAAAGTTGGACGAAATGGTATATGTATGGGTTATGAAAGGACGTGCGGACGATTTTTGTAATTTGATCAAGATCAACGGCTCAGATTTTGCACGCCGATTAACATTTAATTTCTTGAATTTAATGCATCAGCATTTATATCCAATTATAAGCTTGGTATGCAACTTTTGACTGTACACGTCATAATTATGCTGACATCATTCTTAAAAACATTCCCGCTTAGCATAAACGACTGCGTTTTTTGTCACATTGCTCATAACCGACTCAGCTTGCTTCTTAGCTGATTCAACTCTTCTTCTCTCCATTCACATCGTGACTCATTTGTCACCACATTGACTCATTGCGGTGACTTTCCGATCTGGTGATTCACTTAGCTGTTTCAAGAGCTCCGCTCTTTTCCCATATTTTCATGTTCCATCTCTTTTCTTTGAGTCTTCTGAGTGTCAACTCAGCTCAATTAACCCTAATTCATGCTTGAGTTCTTCAAATCTTGATTCACATTATGGTTTTGTGAATATATCAGCTAACTGCTTATCAGTTGAGATGTATTCCAAAGTGATGTCCTTCTTTTCAACATGGTATCTTATGAAATGGTATCTGACATCAATGTGCTTTGTTCTTGAGTGTAACACAGGATTTTGAGTGATTGCAATTGCACTTGTGTTATCACACATGATTGGAATTTCCTTTTCTTCAACTTCATAGTCTCTCATTTCTTTGTCTCATCCATAAGACTTGGGCACAACAATTTGCCCGCAACTATGTATTCAGCTTCATTTGTGGATGTGGCTATTGAGTTTGCTTCTTGATCAACCAGGAAATTAACCTATTTCCAAGCATTTGACATGTACCCGGAAGTACTTTTCCTGTCAACTCTACATCCAACATGTCAGAATTTGAATAACCAATTAGCTTGAATCCACCTTCCTTTGGATACCATAAGCCAACTTCTTGGCTTCCCTTTAAATATCTCAATATTCTCTTCTTTGTCGATCATGTGGCTTTCTTTAGGGAAGCAGATTGAAATCTTGCACATACACCTACAACAAAGGTGATGTCCGGCTGCTAGCCGTGTGAGATAGAAAGCGGTGATCCAATGAGTGCTCTGTATCTTGTTTGATCCACAGGCTTGCCATCCGCATCCATATCCATTTTGGTGATGTATTCATTGGTATTTTCACGAAGACTTTCTTCCATACCAAATTTCTTCATTAATTCTCTCGGTGTACTTTGTCGACTTATGAAGGTTCCATCATTCAAATTGTTTTTACTTGAAGTCCTAGGAAGAATGTCAGCTATCCCATCATGCTCATTTCAAATTTGCTTTGCATGAGGTTTGAGAATTTATCACACAACTCTTTATTTGTGGAACCAAAAATGATGTCATCCACATATATTTGAACAAGCAAAGATACTCTTTCCATCTTGAACTACGAAGAGTGTTCTATCCACTTTGCCTTTTGTGAATCCGTTTCTGTTAGAAATTGTGATAATGTATCATACCATGCTCTTGGTGCCTGTTTCAATCCATATAGAGCTTTCTTGAGCTTGTAAACCTTGTCTCCAAGATCTTCTCGCTCAAATCCTCGGAGGTTGTTCAACATAGACTTCTTCTTCCAATAATCCATTCAGAATGCACGTTTTACATCCATTTGATATACAATGAAATTCTTAAAAAAGATAGGCAAGAAAACATCCTTATTGCTTCTAATCTTGCAACATGGGCAAAAGTTTCATCAAAATCTATTCCTTCTTGGCAATACCCTTTGGCTACCAATCTTGCCTTTGTTTCTTACCACGTAACCTTCTTCATTCAATTTGTTTCTGAAAACCCATCTGGTACCAATAACATTTTGATGGGTTGGTCTTTGGACCAATTCCCACACTTTATTCCTTTCAAACTGATTCAACTCTTCTTGCATGGCTTGAATCCAGTGTGTGTCATCCAATGCTTGTGACACATCTTTTGGTTCTATTTGAGATATAAAACAAGTGAACATGGCTTCTTGTTGAGCTCTGGATCTAGTTCTTACACCTTCTCTTACATCTCCAATGATTAGGTCTGGTGGATGGTCTCTCAGCCATCTCACATCAGGTTGGAGTAAGTTAGCTAGATTCAGTCATCTTGCAGCTGTGTTATCTTGAGCAGCTCTCTCATTATCACTTAGCTGCAGATTGTCCAACTTTCTTTGAGATTCAGCTATCTCTTCTTCATCTCGGTTAATTGCTCCAACTTCATCTTCAACATAGGGACTCTTTACGCAAGGTTGGTGATTGAACTTTGTCACCTAACTCTTCAATGTCTTCTCCATTTACCTTGGGTTCATCAAACACCACATGGATGGACTCTTCTGTAACCATTGTCCTCTTGTTGAGTACTCTATAGGCTTTACTTTCAGCTGAGTATCCCAAGAAGATACCTTCATCAGCTTTAGCATCAAAAGCCTTTAAATTGTCTTTGTCATTATTGTGGATGAAGCATTTGCATCCAAATATTTTAAAATATGCAACACTTGGCTTTCTCCCTGTCCAAATCTCATAGGGAGTCTTTGTCATTGTCTTTTATCATGCATCTATTTTGAGTATAGCATCTTTGTGTTTATTGCTTGACCCCAAAATCTTTTAGCGACCTTCACCTAACATGGTCCTGCCGCTGCTTCTTTGAGAGCTCTATTCTTCTTTCTCGCAACTCCATTCGTTCACGTGGAGTCCTTGCAGATAGTTCATGAGCAATACCATTTTCAATACAATACTGAGTTATTATTCCATTGACAAACTCAGTTCCTCTGTCAGATCTAATCTTGATAATGGTTTGACTCTTCTCATTTTGAATTCTCTTCATCAGTTGTGGTAGCTTCTGCAAGGTTTCTTTCTTCTTACACATGAAAATTGTCCATGTATATCTTGAGTAATCATCTACTACCACCAAGGTGTATTTCTTTCCGCTTATGCTAGCTGGTTCAACTGGACCAAATAGATCCATATGTAACAGGTGCAATATTCTTGTTGAAGATGGACATGTCTTTTCTTTGAATGATGATTTGATCTGGCTTTCCCATCGGCATGCATCACATACACTCTCCTTCTTGTATACCGAGTCTGGAAGTCCTTCTACAAGATTACTTTTGCAAGTTTGTTAATAGTTTTGAAATTGGGGTGACTCTTTTTGTGCCCACGCCCAACTTGATTCGGTTGTGCTCTTTTGCTAGTAGACAAGTGCTTGGTATTGCGGTTGACCAATCCACCACATACATGTTCTTTTGTCCGCATCTTTGTAAAGACTACTTCATTAGATTGAGTGTTCTTGATTTGGCACACTCCCATATTGAATCCAACATTATAGCCCCTTGTCACGAGTTGACTTATGCTTAGTAAGTTGAAATTGAGGCCTTCAACATATGCAACATCCGTAATTTCTAATCCATTTTTCTTGATGGATCCAATGCCTCTTATTTCTCCCTGAGCTTCATTCTCTCCAAATATAACTTTTGCACCTCTAACTTCCTTGAATTTTGATAGATTTTTCTTATTTCTGTCATGTGTATGCGGGAAGCCACTATCCATGTACCAGGTTCCTTGGCACTCTGTTGTTCCTTGAACCCGCAATCAAGGAAATTAGGTTTTAGGTACCCATACTTATGCGGGTCCGAGGGGTTAGTATTGTAAGATGATCCAACCAACCTATAGACAAATGATTTGACTCTAAGAGGTTGTCATCTATCTCGTGCCATAATCATAATTTACTTTGGCAAATTGCTTGGGGTTTTGGGTTCATACAACTGTCTCTATTGTCTGTATGATTGTATGCTGTGTGTGTTTTAGCAATCGCTTTCTTGGGTAGTTGTGATACCTCGTGTGTAGTGTTTGGGTGCATTATGCTGAGGATAGCTCTTTTGCCTTTGGAATGGCCTTTGCTGAGTTCTAGGCCTTTGTCATCTAGGCATGTATTCCATAGATCTTTGCTGATTTTCCATATTGTACCAATCAGCTTGGCTTGAGTAATTTCTACCATTCCCATCATATGTGTTCCTTTTATAGAATTTACGGGGTTTTGGTAGCTCTACTTATTCTTTCTGAGTACTTTCTGTTTGGAATTTCTTTGAGAACTCATTTGGATTTCTTCTCATTTTGCCCACTCAACATACTCAACTGGTTGTTTTCCTTTTTCTTTATAACCAAGGCCAGTTTGGTTGTGATTGTGCTTTGGAATGAATGTATGTGCACCATTTGGAGTTTTGGATTTTTGAGATGCTTCATTGCTTGAAGATCCTTTTTCCAAAATCCCTTTGGGAGCTTGACTTAGCATAGGAATTAAATCTAAGCCTGTCTTATCTCCACATTCTCTTTGGCTCATAATAAGATCATCCAAAGATTTAGATGCCTTAGTGAATGAGGCAATCACATTTTTGAGGTCATTTTCCCTCTTTTCTATAGCAGTTAACTCTGCTATTAACTTAGCATTTTCAGCCTTTATTTCTTTATTCTTATCAGCTATGTGACTCAGAGTACTCAGCTCCTTAGTCAGCTGTGAGTTTTGGCTTTTGAGTTGGATGTTCACCTCATTTAGTAGTGTGTGTGAGGACTTAATGTGCTCAAAGTCTTTCATTATTTTGCCTAATGAATCATAAAGATTAGTGGGTGATGAAGTGTGTGTGTCACAATCACTATCACTAGAATCTAAGTGAGATGAGTTAGAATGTACCTCGTCTTCTTGGTCAGTTCGGTCTTGTTCTTTGGCCATTAAACATATCAAAGCTTCTTCTTCGGAGTCACTTGAGTAGTCAGATTCACTACTCTCCGAGTCTGCTGTGTCTTTTGACTTGGCTGTCTCAGCAGTTATGCGGCCTCTCTTGGGGTCACATTTCCGGAACTTCTTCGACGTTATGTTCCTGATATTTCTAGATCCTCTTCATGTGAGGATTGTTTGAGAACCTACATGGATGTATAAACCTTCTCATGGCGCCGTTAAGCGGTGGATGAAAGGTTCCAGGGTGGAAAGTGAGTCGATGAAAGCGAGAAGTTCCTTTACGTCTTTCCATTGTGAGCTTACCGCCTTCTTTGGTTTGGAAGGCGGTCATCTTGCAAGAAACCGAAGAAGTCGCAGCCGGTATTATGGTCACTCGAGGTCTTTGTTCCATTTTCTCCGATTGTGATTTACGATAAGGTCATGGATCGATTGAAGATTGGAAGTACCCTTAGTAAGAATCTCTGGACTCGATTATGGGTCCAATCGTTTTCTACCATATTGCCCAAGTATTATGACGATGGGCGGTCCGTGGTTGAAGGGGGCGGACTTACGATCAACTCTTATGGGAGGCCTTACCTTACGATCGCACTGAGATAGCTCTCAACACTATCCTGGTTATCTCTAAAGAGTGAAACTCAATCCCTCACTACTTGCCCGTGAACGGAGCTAATGATTGTAGATCCTCTACCGTAGTAGAATTCATACCAACTCGACTCTCTCTGTAGGTCCCAAGGGGTGTGAGAGTAAGGTTTAGAAGGGGGTTGAATAAACCTTACTAATTTTTCGATTTAGTCCTTTTAAAATAGTTCAGAGTTAATACTTCACAGCTAAGTCCTTGATGGACAACTAAGTTAGTTAACCAGCAGAGTTAACCACTCAACAGACTCGACTGAGCTGTTGATAGAATAACTCAGCTGCTTAGTCTAAGGCTTAACTCAATTTGTGATATGTTTTTTGGAAGACTTAACACCCTTGAATTTGGTTTAAGTTTGTTTTAACACTTGGTTTTAGCACTTTGTTAAATATCAATTGGATAGCAAATTTATCAGCAAATAATATGCAGAATTGAAGTGCTAAAATGTAAATGACAAAATAAATTTTATAGAGGTTCGAAGATGGGGCAATTCTTCTAATCATCTCTTCTCCAACTCCTGGAGGAATCCACTAAGTATTGATCAGAGTGCAAAGTGGTTATCGGTCAGGATGCAAGTCTTTGATCACACACGGTGACTTGATCTTTTGGGACTCGCCACGGAGATGCCTTGGTCATTAATCCGGTTTCTCGTCCAACTCGAACTTTCTTCACAGGGTACCGCTTGCTACTACAAACTCACTTGCTCAAGCTTCTTGGATTTGATCACGAAGCCCTCCAATAACTTGAGATTGGTTCGACTTGAACCTTTCTACAATCCTCCGTGTGGAGTGTAGACCCTTTGATTCTTCAAATATTTCCTCTTCAACCGATTGAGGTCGTCTTTCCTTCACGGGTAGGTGTTGGATTGATTTCTTCAAGTTTTTTTTTTGGTCCGAGGATTAAGCTTGAATGATTTGAGAATATTTTTAGGTTCTGACTTAATTGATAGCTTTAATGTTCGTAGTCAAGGTAACCTCTATGTCTCTTTTTTTTTCTTTTCAAATTGATTCCTCAGCCTTTTATAGTGTTCTTTTGAAAATCTGCCCGTTGAAGAGATTACTTGTTTAAGTAACTTTCTTGACTTCTGTGCAACATATCCTTTTCTGTTGTCTTGACTTGACTGTAGTTCTTTAACGGCACAGATGACTTCGAGTCAGCTTACAATCATTGGATGACTCATCTGTCACTACAACTTGAGACTTGGCTATCTTGGGTTGACTTGGTCGACACTTCTCACAACAAGTGCATCTCGGTGATACTTCTCGGTCGAGTTAGTTCTTGTCTTCTCTTCCTTGCCATACTCAGCTGCCTCACAGCGGAGTCTTCTTGCATATTTAGGCATAGCTGACTTAACTCAGATCGAGCAACCCTATCTATTACAATGCAAATTACAAAGAAAATGGGGTGCCAACTTTCTAGTCTAAGTTTTACATGGCATTCATCAAAATCTAAAAATAAATTTCCCAACACCAAGGACGATACATTTGGAGGTTCTGAACTGAAGTTTGGAGCTGTTGTAGGGTCTGAGGTAAGGGAAGCAAACACAACCAAAAGTTTTAAGGAATTTATAGTCTGGGGAGTGATGATATAATAGCTGAAAAGGAGACTTGAAATTGAGAACTGAAGTGGGAAGTCTGTTTATAAGAAAAGAAAAGTGGTTGTAGAAAAAGCATCCACCAGAATTTTGGTGGAAGAGAGGCTTGTGCAAGAAGTGTGAGTCCTGTTTCAACAATATGTTAGTGTTTTCTTTCAACTTTTCCATTTTGTTGGTGTGTATATGGACAAGGATATCTAAAATGAATTCCAAGATTTTGGAGAAGAGTTTGTAAGGGCATGTATTCCCCTCCCCTGTCTGACTGAAGACATTTAATTCTTGTATGGAACTGACTTTCAATCATAACATGAAATTGAAGAAAAATTGACTGAACTTGACTTTTGGAATGAAGAGGATATATCCATGTAAACCGACTGTGATCATCAACAAAATGAACATATTATTTATATCATTCTCTAGAACAGCAAGAGGCAGGACCCCATACATCACTGTGTATAATATCAAATGGTTGTGAAGTGTGATTTTTAACAGAAGGAAAATGATCACTATGTTGCTTTCCATATTTACAAGATTCACATAATTGTATATTATTGAAAGTATGAGGCAAATTCATAAGTTTGAGTACATGAGTAAAAGTGTTTTTACATGGATGGCCCAATCTTTGGTGCCATAGATCAGCAACATGACATTTAGAATCAACAGAGGGTACAACTGAGACAGTATTACAATGAAAAGAATTTGGTGGAGTGTGATGTGTGTGTGGTTTAGCAGCTGGATGAGAGAAAAAAAACAGGAGAGATCTAGTTGATATAAGTCATCCTTAAGAAGCCCCCTCCCCCCCCAAGATTTGGTAAGTTCTCTGATCCTTGACAAGACAATGAAATTCATGAAATTCAATAAAAACATGGTTGTCTTTAATGAATTTAGAGATGCTAAGGAGATTTTTAGTAATATTAGGAACAAAAAGAATATGTTTAAGAGTAAGGAATTTGGAGGGATTAAGGGAGGTAAATTGAGTGGAACCAATTTTAGGAATTCAAGCAGAAGAACCATTGCCAACAAGTTGAGCTTTACCTTGATAAGGAGAATGCAATGTCGGATTCCCAAGATTTGATCTAACATGATGAGTTGCTCCAGTATCCATAAACCAATCACTATTTGGAGAGGGATAACTGAAACCTATGTTATCAGCAGCAAAGAAAGACTGGTGAGTGCTAGAACCAGGGGTGGGTATAGATGAAATAGTGGCATCCTGAATAGATGGCATATGATGAGGTGCTGCAGGGGTTGTATAATGAGCTTGAGGTTGAAACTGAAATTCAGAAGTAGAGTGCAAATTATCCAAGTCTGAGTAGCTCTGATCAAATCGTTTAAAACACTTTGAAGCAATATGATTGTTCTTCCCATAGATTTGGCAAATAATTCTGGCACCACCTCTAGAGAATCTAACCCTTCTTCTGTATCGACCTGAGAAACCACCTCTTGGTGGTCTAAAAGGACCATTGTTATGCTGAAAAGGTTTCTTAGTAGTAATGTGTGCACTAGGTGTGGATGAACCAGTCTAAAGATTGAAAACTTGCAGAGTATTAGTGACAGAAGAGTTTTGTTGATTTAGCCTGAGTTCATGAGATGGCAAGACAAATTGCATTTCTGAAATACTAAGACTACCAATTCTGGAGGTAAAAACCACAACTACAGATTCAAATTCTGGTGTTAAACCATTTAAGATATATAAAATCAATTCATCATCCGAGATATCTTGACCATCAATCCTCATTTGATCAGTTATACCAGTCATTTGAAGAACATAATCCTCAATACTTAACTCTCATTTTTTATGTTCATGTAACAATCGTTTCAAATGCAACAAACGAGTTTTCGATTGTGTGCGAAAAAGATCATCAAAATGTTTCCAAATGTCAGCAGCAGTAGTGCATCTACTAATATATCCAACCATAGATTCAGAAATTGAGCTTAAAAGCCAGCTAAATAGAAATTGATCCTTACGCATCCACACATTGGAATCAGGATTTGCAATGAGATTACCAGAAGTAGAATTATCTAGAAAAGTAGCAGACGGAGATGTAGTTCCTAGGAGAAATTCATCGAATCCATGTGCGCGAACTGTTGCCAAAACCTGAGTTCGCCAAAAAGCAAAATTGATGCGATCCAATCGAACAGTGAATGTTGGAAAGGTAGGGAGCTGGAGATGATCCATGATCGAGAAAAAAATTAGGAATTGGCTCTGATACCATGCTAAGATAGAAGGATAAGGGAGATGAAAACTTTCATTATTGATCTTTCAAAACTTGTTGTGATACAGACTATGTGACTAACTCTGTGAAACTAACTCTGTGTAACACACTAACACAATTTACAACTACCTAACTATAAATGGTTTACATACTTGATAACAAACTACCGTAACTTGTAACAAATATTCCTAATTATCAGCTGCCAAAATAAAATTCAATCTTATTGATGTTGTTTTTATAAGGCAGATCACTCAAGTCAATTGGGTTGACCAAAATCCTATTCCCGAGAGGGAAGTCTTCACGCTAGTCCTCTTCTCGAGGAGGAAGTCTTCTCTTCTTCCTCTTTCCGAACGGGAAGTCTTCTTGTCTTCTTCTCCTTGAGCTGGAAAATCCTTTTATGGGAACATATCTGCACACACGCGCAAACGTTAGAGGGCCCCGGGGATTGTCTCCGAGAGGCCCCTCCGACGCTCAAATCAGCATGGTGAATGAATACTGTAAAATAATGTGTAGGAGAATAATGAATTAATTAACTTACAGATAATAGAAGAGACCTTTTTATACCTGGGAGATGGGTCACGTGGGCCGTGTAGAAGAAAACAGCTGATGGGCTAAATTCGAACTCCTTTGAGTCGGTTTAATTATTAAGACCCCGTTGGCCAATTAATATTAAATAAACATATATAAAATATTATATATTTAAATTATTAAATACCATTTTTGTCCCCAACATAAGCCCCCCAACTCCGGTGCTATGGAGGGAGGAAGCAGTGTAGGAGCTAATCCGGTGTAGAAATATATGGCTTGTCATGTTGTATATTTTGTCTTGTCTTTGGAGAATCTTTGATCACTTTTTGCATAAGGATACTTGGAGGAAAGCTTGTGGCATTGTCTTCCGAAGGTAAACTCTCTTTTTCAACCTCTCAACTTTGAAATTTTTTGCTTTGTATAGAAGACGTAGGAAATTTCTTACAAGTGTAGGGATGGCAACGGGGCGGGTTTGGCCAAATCCGAGACTCGCCCCGCCAAGTAAAAGTAAAACCCAGGACCAGCCCCGCCCGGCTTAAAACCCGCATGGGCGGGTCTAGACCAGTTGGACCCGTTCCTTATTTAATATTGTTACAGTTTAAATTGCAATAGTGAAATCTGATATCATGCAGTGCAACTTTGAAATATGGATTTGTTAATATATTTCATTTTTTAATATATGATGTGCACATTGTAAATTCTGATAAAAGAGAATTTTAATATAAACTATTACATGATTACGAGAGTATGGGTGTTATTTGTATCCACATGCAGATTATGAATTAATTAGGTTTGTATTCCATGCCCTCTCTGAACTTGCTAAAAACTAATAAATCAAAGTACAAAATTCAATTAATATCAAAGTACACTTGCATTGTTCGAATGACAAAAACTACAAAATATTAATA
Source organism: Rehmannia glutinosa (assembly GCA_016081115.2). Taxonomy (NCBI): domain Eukaryota; kingdom Viridiplantae; phylum Streptophyta; class Magnoliopsida; order Lamiales; family Orobanchaceae; genus Rehmannia; species Rehmannia glutinosa. The sequence goes on from CM071936.1 coordinate 29,816,657, forward strand.
CCACAATAAAATTAATTAGTCTAGCCAGAGTTGCAAGGAAAAAATGTAGCCGAAGACATAAAAAAATAGGTCTGTAATGTAAAGAAAGGTTGGAAAAAATATAAAAAATAAAATAAAAAATAAAAAATATAATGTACCGGGGCGGGTCCATGAGGACTCGTTACCCACCCCGAATCCGGGCGGGTTTTAGATTCCTTACCCGGGACCCACTTGACTGGGTCTAGACCCGCCTCGTGCGGGGCGGGTTTGATGCGGGGGCGGATTTTGACTCACCCCATTGCCATCCCTATACAAGTGCGATGTGAGGTGAGACTTGAGGTGAGAATCTATGGAGAGGTAGAGTGCAATGAGTGGAGAGAGAGAGAGAGAGAGAGATGAGAGCACTTTGAGCCGTAGAGGGCTCCCCGGGCTGCCCTCCTCGGTCCCCGAGGGGCGTCCCGAGCCCCCCAATCCATTTTTTTCTCATTTTTCTCCGTCTTTCCCCGAGTTTTCGTATGTTTCGAGTCATATCCCAGATTTCGATACTTCTTTCATTCCTCTTGGAGTCCGAGGTGTTACTATGCGTTCTGTTTCTGGTTCAGTTATTCCATGTCAACGCTTCTCAATAGAGTTTGATATTCCTTTCCTTGCTCCAGAGTTGTGCTTTGATTAGGGGATGTCAATGGGTCGGGTATGGGCAGGGTCCGCCTGGACCCAAGACCCGACTCATTAAGAAAATGCAATACATATACCTGTCCCAACCCACCTCATCTTAGACCCATACCCGCCTCGAGCCATACCCATTTCTAGCGGGTAAGATCTGTTAGACCCATTAGACTCGCCAACATTATATATTTGGCCAAAATTCTAAGATTTTTACTCAAAATAGTGCACTCAAAACTTATGATATTTATATAATTTTGTAGACATTATATGAATTATGAAATAAACACCAACATATATAAATCAAGAGTTCTTAAACAACAATATATTCATTATATATATATATAAATTAAAAAAATAAAATAAATAAAAATAAAATAATATATATATGGGTCGGGTCCTACCATATCCATTACTCGACCCATACCCATCCGGGTCTAAAAACCAATACTCGTTACCCGCCCCATACCCATTTATTGGACCCATACCCGCCGATAACGAGGCGGGTCAGTTCAGTCCGGGTCTTACCCGGACCCATTGCCATCCCTAGCTTTAACGGTGATGGGGAAGTAGATCTTGCGCTGGATTCGAGCTCAAATGATGAGTCTTCTGAGGCGGAGTCCGAAAATGATAGCCCCGAAGAGATCCGCCCCTCCAAGTACCAACATAGGCCTCCTCCTGGGAGTTGAACAGTTGTACCAAGAGAGTTGGCCAGTCGAGTGTCCTCTATTTGTCTTCGTTGGCTGCGTAAGCGGCTTGAGCTTCCTTCAGCGTTTGTGATGTTGGCCCCGGGTCCAGGCACCAGCTCACTCATCCACCCACGGGCTTCATCACATTGTACCTTTATAACTTCTCTGTTGGCTTCGTGCTTCCTCCAGATACTTTCCTCATCTCGATCCTTAGGTCGGTGGGAGCATGTGTTGGTGTCAGTTGATTCCCCAGTCCTATGCATGACTCCAACTATAGACGGATTCCATTCATTGTTCTCCGCCCGGAAGTCTCTGGGTGACACCTTCTTCCACTTCTTCCCTCGTCCTCAGTGCATGTTTCTTGATTGATTTCCTTCTCCTGGTGGGTTGTGGAAAGAGGACTTCTTCTATGTGAGGGATAATGGTTGGGAGCTTCTTTTTTGACAGAGTCGTTCACCATTGCCGGAAACTTCTACGGCAGAGTGGGAAGGCTTATAGTGAGCTGATCGACATCTTGGACTATGACGTCTCTGATGAGGAGGAGGGAGAGGTCGAGGCCTTGGCGGATCTTCCCAACGATGTTGCTGGCGATGGAGATAAGCCTAGAGAGATTGCAGCTGCTGCAAGAGATGAAATACCCCCTGCTTGATTAGTGATAGTCTTTTCTTGGCTTGATGGAATTTGATTCCTGCCCACATGTTTAGGGCTTGTTTTATGTATTTGGATATTTCTCTTTACGCACTTGGATATTTCATCTTACACACTTGGATATTTCTCCCTCTCCTCTAGTCTTTTTCTTGCACATTTTTATTGTGGAGAAGAATTCACCGGGACTCTTGCAAGGAGACCCCTTTCTCTGGGGTCTTAGCCGGAGAGATGAACGAAATTTTTACTAGGACCTCCTTGTGAGGAAGCCCCTCCCATCCGGGGTCTTAGTCGAAATGGGTCATCTCACCCGCGGTTTTAGCCGGGCGAGGCCAATTACTAGGACCTCCATGAGGAGATTCCTCTCATTCGGGGTCTTAGCCGGAAGGGGTCATCTCAACCGGGGTCTTAGCCAGGTGAGATTAATTACTAGGACTTCCATGGGGAGGTCCCTCCCATTCGGGTCTTAGCCGGAAGGGGTCATCCTACCCGGGGTCTTAGTCGGGTGAGGTTAATTACTAGAACCTCCATGAGGAGGCCTCTTCCATCCCAGGTCTTAGCTGGAAAGGGTCATCCCACCAGGGGTCTTAGCCGAGTGAGGTAAATTTACGAGGACCCCGTGAGGAGGCCCCTCCCATCTGGGGCATTAGCCGAAAAGATGGGATTTGTTGAGGAGAGCATCTAACTGGTCATTAACCTTGGCCATAGGTGGCCATTAACTGCATCTTGGTCATTTGTGACCATTAACTGCATTCACAACATCAAAGTAGAAACGTGAAATCGCTTTTATTTATTATAATGAAAGCTTTATGCCCTGTGGGCGGAAACACAACTGAAATATAAATAATTGTTGTCTCTTGGGCGGAGATAAACTAAAAAAAATAAAAGATGAAAAATACTACAAATCCCTGGGAGTTTAGGGAGAGCTGTTGTCTATGGCTACGTGGTGCTTTCGTCATTTGGTTTCGGGAGCTTGCTCATTTTTAAGATGGCCACATAGCATTCCAGAGTCGTCTTGATGTCTCCGACAGTCTCTCCTACCCCCAAGTCCGTAGGGAACTTCAGTTTCAAGTGAACCGTCAAGAGGATGGCTCGGAACTGATTCAAGCTTGGCCTTCCCAAGATCAGATTGTACAGAGAGTGAGCATCTACTATGAGGAAACGCACCATCTTCGTGACTTGATGAGGGGCGTCCATGCCCAATGTGAGCGGCAGATTGATTTCACCTGAGGACTAAATCACTTCTCTAGTAAAGTCGATTAGCGGCGCTGAAACCGGGACAACTTGCGTTGGATCGATCTTCATCTTGTCAAAGGTTTCCCAGAATATGACATCCACCGTGCTCCCAGTATCTACCAAGGCCCTTTAGGCCATGAAGTTGGCCAGCATGACTGATATGACGATAGGCGTCGGGATGAACTTGGGTCTCAGGGATATAGTCTTGAGTGTCGAATGTGATAGAAATGCCCTTGGTTTGAGGATGTTCCATGATTCTTCTCTTGGTTGGGTTTTCCTCGGGTCGTTCTTTTCTTTCCTCCATATACTCTCGGAGAGCACTCCTGGAATCTTTTACCTCTGGTCCTCCGGATATCACATTGATGACTCCAGCAACATGATTGTCGTGATTCTCCTCCCTGTGGCGATCTGAGCAGCGCTGGTCTTGTGGAGATTCTTCTTCATGTGGCCTAGGATCACGGCGGGATTTGTTGTGAGTTGTGATCCACTTAGTCCTTCAGGTGGCCTTTCTGGATGAGTCGCTCTATCTCATTCTTTAAGATGAAACAATCCTCGGTGGTGTGCCCCCTGTCTCTGTGCTATCGACAATATAAATTGGAACGTGTCCGCGATGGGTTGTTCCTCAATGGTTGTGGGGGATCAATGATCCCCTTCTTTTGGGCGACTATTAGCACCTCCGCTATTAGAGCGTTGAGAAGTGTATATTTTTGCCCATTATCCTTCCTTGGACCTTTCCACAACTGGTTCTTATCTTCTTCCCGGAATTTGCACTTGATTCCGAGTTTAGGCTTGGTGGACTCCTCCACTCGAATATGCTTCTTCGCTTGGCTCAATATATCCTCCATGTTGGATGGAGGTTTCCCACCTAGCAATTCCTTCAGACGTCCTTAGCGTAGTTTCTGCTGTAATATTCCAGCCAAAGTCTCATGCTAGACGTTGGCAACTCATTGACGGCTTCCACCAACCATTTCATAAATTCCCGCAGTGATTCTCTTTCCTTCTGCTTCACCTGAAAGAGGTGAGCGATAGTCTTGGGACACCTTCTATTGATGGAGAACTGATGCATAAAGGCTTCGGTGAGCTTATCCATCCCAGAGATAGATCATACTGGGAGCTGATTGAACCACGTCAGTGCCTTCTTCGTCAGCGTAGTGCCGAACACCTTTCAGTAGGAGGTATCTGCCATGTCATAGAGATCCTCCTTGGCGTAGAATTTGTCCAAGTGTTCTTGTGGGTCTCCAGTTCCATCATACTCCACGAGGTTGGAGGTCTTGATTCATGATGGCGGTGGTTCGGACAAAATCACAGGGGCCAAAGGACTCATCTTCATCAATGTCATGGCCCGCGAGTTGGCTAGGCTACGCTGCACTACCTAAGATTCTTCAACCGACAGCACTACAAGAAAATTCTAGTTTACCGACAGAAATAATTTTGTCAATAAATTTTATAGTTACCTACAAAATAAAAAAATTATTTTTTTCCAAATTATACCGACAAATTACCAACAGATCACCCATAATTTTTGAATTACCGACAGAAATATTGTAGATATTTACCAACAGTTTTAGACTCAGTAGGTAAATATTTACCTACAATGATATTACCTACACTTTGCAGTTGTCTTAATATTTAGCTACAGATTTTTCTGTACGTAAACTGGTTTTTTCTTGTAGTGCAGCGGCTCTTCACGATTCTAATTTTCACCGCGACATTTCTCTTTCTCATCCTGATCATCCCGTGGGGTCTTGTGTGGCGAGACCACGGTGGTCTTTCTACAACATCTGTTGTGGCTTAATGTCTTAAAGCGTTCCGAGCAGCTTCTTCTAGGAGAGCCTTGAGGGCCTCCTGGGACAGACGAATTTCTTCAGTAGGTGGAGCCCCCTAGGAGGAGGGGGCGACGCCCCTCTTGAGAATGGAGGAGGGGGCGACACTCCTCCAAGAGGAGGAGGGTTGGCACCCCACCTTCTGGGCAGTCATTCTTCTTGCTGATCTTCGGCGCCTTGGCCTGCAGCTGAGATCCGACGTCACGTGCTTACGATCGAGTTTGCATCTTTGTGTACTTTGGTTTTTCCCACAGACAAATGATGCTGTTTTTTTAAGACAGATCACTCAAGTCAACTGGGTTGACCAAAATTCTCTTCCCGAGAGGAAAGTCTTCATGCTAGTCCTCTTCCCAAGGGGAAGTCTTCTCTTCTTCCTCTTCCAAGAGGGGAAGTCTTCTCGTCTTCTTCTCCTTGGGCTGGAAAATCCTTTGATGGGAACTTGTCTGCACACACGCGCAAATGTTAGAGGGCCCTAGGAGTTGTCCTAGGGAGGCCTCTCCGACGCTCAAATCAGCATGGTGAACGAGAAAATAACAGTAAACGAATACTTTAAAATAATGCATAGGAGAATAATGAATTAATTAACTTACAGATAATATGAGGGACCTTTTTATACCTGGGAGATGGGCCCTATGGGTCGTGTTGGAGAAAACGGCCGATGGGCCAAATCCAGACTCCTTTTGGCTGGTTTAATTATTAAGAGTTAATATTAAATAAATAAATATATATATATAATGAATTATATATTTAAATTATTAAATATCATTTTTGTCCCCGACATATATATATATTAAATATTTATGAGATCGTCAATGTAATATTTGTTGGAAATATGTTTGAGCTCACAAGAATATTTTCCGGTGAATTAATGAAAAATTATTACCGAAAGGTAGGGGTGTAAAAGAAGCAAATCTTTTTAATTCGATTCGGTATTCGAATTCGTATATTGACATTAGAATTCGAAAAATTAGAATACGAATCCAAATAAGAATATTTTTTGATTCGTATATTATGCAAATATGAATATGAATATCATTATATTCGATTCGAGTATTCGTAAGAATATTCAAATAATATTTTATATATATTTATATTTATATTTATACAAAACAGTTGTATATATCCTTTATACATATCGTGTATATATATATATATATATATATATTTATTTATGTAAATTGCTAATATATAATAAACCATATATTCACTTATAAAAGACCCAACCTAGTAAAGTCTAAATATAATTAAAGCCCACCATGCATTTTGTCTAACTTGACTCATGATATTTTAGCTATTCCTATTAACACAGTGACATTAGAGGTCACATTTAGTTCAAGAACCCAATTCTTAGCTCCTTATCATGCTAAGTTGTCATCTGATATAGTTCAAGTTCTGATTTATGGAGCAGATTGGCTTCGTCAACTTTATGGGATGAAGAAGTCCATTATGATATATATGAGTAATCTTTTCTTAAATTCCATTAGTGTGTGTGTATATATACATGTTTAGAAAAATACATTGATCTCTAACTGACTTATTTTTACATAGGAGGAGGAAGAACATGTTGATATCCAATTGCAAGCATGATGTAGATGCTAGCCAACATTATTGTAGTGTATTCTTGATGGATTCGACAATTAAGTTTTTTGTTTATATATTTGGTGATTAATATGTTATTGATGTATTGAACAATTAAGTGACCCAAAGTTATTATTTAGATTATAATTATTATTGCAATCTAATTAGATATTATCGGGGAAAAAAGATAAAATATAGGTAGGATTTCGCATACGAATATTCGAATTGATTGGTAGATATTCGAATATATTTTCAAATAAGAATAAGAATCATTTTTTGTATTCCAGCATTAAAAGAATACGAATAAGAATATTTTCTAAATAAGTCGAATAAGAATAGAATATCTTGATATTCGACTCGATTCGATTCGTTTACATCCCTACCGAAAGGTGACAAGTTGAGGTACAAGTGGAACTTTAGTATTCCATGTTGGACAATGAATCTAGATGAAATTTGTGGATGAATTTTAAATTCAAAATGCATCTAGACTATTATTTGTAATTAGTACAAATGTTGTTGCAAACCAAAGGGTGCAACTCTTCATGGAAACTCACCAAATGGTGCAACTATTCATGGAAACTCTTAATAGTTGCAAACCAAAGGATGCAACTCTTCATAGTAACTCTTGGAATGAAAATGTGTATCCAAGAGTTGTGTTGTTTCACTTGAAACCTTTGACAATCTATAAATATCCTTAAGATCTGCAGATTTAATAATTCATTTTGCATACAAACACAAGCATATACATTCTGTCAAAATTTTCCTGTAAAAGAGGAGACTGTTATATCTTGGGAGATGTTTACTATTCAACCGTGGGTACCGTAGCGGTGCAATTCGTCTTACAGACATAGAGTCGAACTCTAGCCTCGGTCTAATTTTCTGCATTTTCTATAATTTCGTTTTCTGGAATTCAAGTAAGTTTTCTGATCATTTTATTTAAGAATATAATATCGCACGTGATAAATCCCCAATAATATTTACAATATTTCGAATCATGTATTCCAATTTAATATTCTTCTTATTATCGAACCACATGTTCACCCCAAGAATTGAGCTTAATATATACACTTATCTGTGGTGGTTTGTCTAATATGTTGACTGGGATTTTGTGTGACTAGTGACATATAATATGGGCCATAACCAACGTGAACTGTCTAGTCTCGGATCTTGTTCAAGATAAGTTAACTTATTAGTTTTTTTTTGTATGTTAACTGGGATTTTCTGTCATATATGTACATCAAGTCATAAACTAAGTACACAATATGATTATCTAAGGCATCATCTCTTTTTTATTTTCAGTTTTTACATTTAAATTTCAGCTTTGAAAAAAACCACAATATAGCTAGGTTAGATTTATGCTTAAAAATTAATACGTTAATTTTTAAACACGTGGCAATTATTTGTACGGTGGAATAGAAAATAAAACACTATTTTATAATAGAAGATCCCATCCGCATTTAGCACAATTAGTCGTTCAAGAATCTTATCTTTTTACGATTGTTGTAATCACATTATCTAAATCAAAATTTTGTCCCCTACATTTAGATAAGCAATTATCAATTATGAACATATCATGAGGTCAACTATGATATTTTGAAGTATTTTACGGTGGGTGTACGTTCTATAATATATGTTCACCTCCAAGAAGGGACATAATTAATAGTGGTCATCAATGTACTATTTCCTTTTCACATCGTCTATTTGGTTTGCAGTCGTCTTGTTTTTTTTTCTTTTCTAGGGCCGACGATTCAAACTGGCATGTTTTTGATCCGATTGAGATAACAAAACATGCAAATTGTGGTCTTCTGAATGTTGCAAAAGGGAAACATGAGTATTCTAGTCATACATTATAGATTTTTCAGAGTTATAGGTTTTAATTAATCCGGTTTTTATTATTAATTAACCTAAATGCTACGAATCTTTTTATAGTTTCATGCATCTAATTTTATTGTTTTCAACAGATTTGTTTTTATGTTTCTGTCGATGTAGAGCTAGTATGTATAGCTAGTATGAATTAATGAAATGAATTTCTTGTCAAAAAATAAAAATCTTCAATTGATTGTTAAAACTTAAGTTACATCTGCTGTAAATTTTCAAACAAAAACAGTGAATAAAATATAAAGATACAATGTGAAGTGTCTTCAATCTTGTTCTAAGCTGCCTAAGTATTAATATATTAGTATTTGTTTGATGTTTAATTTATGTAATAAAAAATAATACTTATGTTAACTAAGATCTCCTGTCATTAAGGGATATATAAATAATATATATGGCCCATAAATTAATATTACCAGTACACTAACAAAAGTACAAAGTACTCCCAAATACTACAAATTAACTATGGCATTGAACTAATATTGGAGAAAAAGAAACATGACCAAAACTCCAATAAGATTAATTAATGCTCAATATTAAACTAAAAAGTTAACATTAATGTGGATCCCATAATCATCAAGTACATAGAAAAAAAAATTACTAAAACTAAAACTCTTGTTCCATTCTGCTTAAATTCTTTTATAAATGATCAAACATGGGAAGTGCTCTTGAATGAGCCAAGAAGGGTTTTAGCTGCTCCTGCCCTCAAAATGAACTGATGATAGAAGGCTGCTATGGCTGCACCAATGAAGGGTCCTACCCAGAATATCCACTGCAAGTTCCATTAATAATTAATAAAATAAGAAACTAAGAAAAATATCAATTTTTTAGGAAAATTATGTATGGATATATTTATGGAAGTAGTAAATTACATGATCATTCCAAGCCTTGTCCTGGTTGTAGATTACAGCAGCTCCAAGACTTCTAGCAGGGTTGATGCCTGTCCCGGTTATCGGTATCGTGGCTAAATGAACCATGAACACCGCAAACCCGATCGGGAGAGGTGCCAATACCTAATATTAAAATTTCATCTTGTATTTCAGTACACCAGGTAAAATCACATATATAAAAAAGAATCGAGTCGAGTCGATCTTACTCCTTAGCTTGTAAAATCACATATTCAAATTTACATTTTAGCATGTCTCAAAATGAGACTACATTTTTTAAATAATTAAAATATATATATATATATATATATAATTAAGGAATAATTACAAAATTACCCCCAAGGTTTGAGTTAATAACAAAAGAACCATAGATTTTTGAATATTACAAAAATACCCTTGAGATTTGATTCTGTGTTACACTTTACTCCCTTCATAAGCAAAACATAAACATTCTCTTACATTTGTAAAAATATTATAGTTACCCCCTTAAATGATTAATGCACAATCAAACCTTATGAGGCTTTTCGTAATTTTGAAACTTTTCTGAATTTTCTTGTAATTACTGCAAACATTAGGGGTAATTTTTGTAAATAGGTAATATAAAGTATGAAGATCTTACAGGGACATGAGAATCTCTAGCATTCCTCTTAGGATCGGTGGCGGAGAAAACGGTGTAAACGAGAACGAAAGTGCCAATGATCTCCGCCCCCAACCCGACAGAGGAGGTGTACCCGTCGGCAAGGCCATTGGCTCCACCGCCGTACTTATTGTAGTACGAACTCTGGAAAGTTTTGACGAGGCCCACGCCGCAAATGGCCCCTAAACACTGGGCGACCATGTACATCACAGCCCTCACCAGCGACACCTTCCGCGCCACCAACAGCCCAAATGTCACCGCCGGGTTAATGTGTCCCCCTGCACCACACACACACAGTATCGCTTATAAGCTAATCCTTCAAAAATACATATATACAATAAAAGACCCCTGAAATTTGGCTAATTACAAAAAAATCTAGAGATATTTCAAAATTATTATAAAAAAAGGACCTCAGAGATTATATTTTAAATTTAAGGGGTAACGGATAATATCAATATTATGGGAATTTTTAAAATATTTTACCTTATAAAAGGGAAAAATGTAAGATGAAACCAAACTTCAAAGAGGTTGTTTTGTAATTTTAAAAAATCTCTATAATTTTTTGTAATTAGGCCAAAACTCGTGGAGGTTTTTGTAATTATCCCTATATATAATATATATAAATACATGTGTCTTTATGTTGCAAAATAAGATATTCTATTGCAAAATTTATGTTTAGTCTCCATATATCATACGAATAATTGTCACGTGAGTTTTTTGATAGTTAGTACTTGTTTATAAAACCCAAATTTTATGATTAAAATTAATAATTTAATTTGGTAATTTTTGTACATTGTAGATTTATTTTTATTTATCAGTTATTCCTCTTTTCCTTCTTTTACTACATTTTCGAGCCAACCATGGAAGTAGCATATGGATCTCTTATTCTCTATCGTATTGTTTTAGTTCGGATCTCTTTTTTTATGGTATTTCATTACAATATCACGTGTAAAAATAATGACATCATCTTTTACACGTGACATTCATTTGACAAATTGAAATACCAAATAAAATACAATATAAGAGATCTCGTATTTATAGATATTTCACTTCAACAGGTGAATGTCACATTTATAATATAACCGTGTATAATATAACGTAATTATTAGTACACATGACATGTTTAATTAATCTTGTTTTGTTTGTTATTTGAAAAGGCATGCAAAAACAACTTACTTCATCAACACAAATCTCTCCTGATCATCCACATGCAAAATCAATAAAAAAAAAAAATATTTTTCCAAGAACAAAACAAAAATAAAAATGCCCAAAAAAAACAAACAAACCGGAAATTCCAGCAGTGCAGTAGACAAGAATGAAAATCATGCCACCAAAAGCCCAAGCAATGCCAAGAATACCCACACCACCACACGCGTCGCCCTCCGATTGGCTTTTGTACCCTATCACCGTCAGCACGGTGATGTAGAGGAACAAGAGCGTCGCTACGAACTCAGCTATCAAAGCCCTGTAGAACGACCACTTCCCCAGCTCCGCCGCGTCGAACAGCGGCGCCGCCGGCGGATCGTGGTAGTCCTTCGCACCGTAAGAGCCGTGGTCCGTCACCATTTTTTGTCTACGTACACCGTATAAATGTATAGATACAGGAATGTATGTGTGTTTTATATATGTTTGGAGGAGTGAGGGTGTGGAGGTGTGGAGGGGACCAGTGGGGTATTTATGGTGATATGTTAGTGTTTTTTGAGATTAATATAATAAATGATTATTTAATTTTAAAATGGGAGATGGGCCGATCATGGGCCCAAATTGGATTCACCAAACCCCCACAGGACTCTGGCCCACCACGTTCTGCATAAAAAAAATTGTTCATGCAACGGCTAGTTGATTAATTTTACATTTTGTGGAGGGTAAGGAGGAAATAATTTTAATTGAAAAATACAATAATTTAGAGTTAGTTTTATATCATTATTTTAGATGGAAGGACAATTTAAAAATAAAAATCGTATAAAAGAAAAAATAAAAGATATTTGAGGACATTTAGAAAAAAGAGTTGTAACAAACTTTCTAGTTTCTACCCATGAAATGGGTTAGACTCGACCCACGAGTTGAGAAGTGACGAAGTTTTTGATTTTATTGGGAATAAAATTATAATTATATTTTTTTATTTAATTATTCGCCATAGTATTCATTATTAGGTCCAAATATTATCAGTCGACCGATAAGACCTATGACATTATTAATGTAAAAATTCATGCCACTTCACTACCTCGGGCCAATGAGGCTCACACCATCTCAGGTATAAAAAGTTCATCATGTTCATTTGTAAGTAAGTTCGATTGAATCGACCAATTACTATAATTTGCTCTAGACTACTTCTCCTATGCACATGCGATTTGAGCCGAAAAGTGGTCTCTATGGGACAACCCCAAGGACCCCCCTAATCTTATCATGTGTATTGCAAACTAGTTCTCACTCAGACATTTCCTTAGCTTTGGAAGCTCAGATCCTGGACAATCCTTGAAATGACTCAATTCATGGACATGAGAGTGGAATTTGGACTATAAAACTCAACTACCTTAACTTGAAGTGATCTGCACATTCTTGTAGCATCAGAGTTCTAACTTTAATCATCTAAGGGCAATTAAGATCGGTTTCAGTTAAGGATGGACTCTTTTTTTATTATAATATATTAACAAAATTATAACTATTTATCCGTGTCGTTGATTAATAATGGTCAAACATTTCAAAAATTAGTAGTTAACTACAAAGTCCAACCTTTCCATTGATTCGACACTTTTTCTTTTTTTAATACAAATTTTAGGAGGAGAGGAGTGGTAGAAATCAAAACCTGATGGTCTCGAATTGAGAATCTTTAATTGTTGAACCATTATTTGATTCCCGACCCGATCCTTTGTTAGGTCTAAAGTATTTCATAATAGTGGTAAGAAATGAAATTGTTATTATTAATAAATAACTAAAAGAACAAAAAATAAAAATTACATGAAGTGGTGTTTTGTTATTAGTTCATTCGGCGTAGTTAAGAAACTCATTTTGTAAAACAAAAATTTGAGAAAGTTAAGGGTATTTTAGTCCTTTTCTTTATAAACAAAATGTATGTTATTTTGGAAAATGAATTTTCAAACTTTATTGATTTTCATGTGAGAATTGAAAATATGTTTTTGTTGTCCGAATTTCTGTTTAGAAATGAAAATATGTTTGATTATAGTTTTTTGAATGCATTTTTTACATAGGTTTGCGTGATTATAGCGTATTTCACATAGATTTGTTTGAGTATATATGGTGAAAACTTGTTTGGTTGTGTTTTCAAAAGAATATTTCCATAAAAAAATGCAAATTGAGAATAACTTTATTTCTATTGAGAATTCCCAAAACACACATAAACTTATTTTCTGGAATAGTTGGAAATTGAAAAATTGCATTTGAAAACACATTCATACATACTTGAAGTTCAAACCATTAATGGGGTCCAAATTAGTGTAAGACCAAACCAAGGGAATAATATAGTTTAGACTTATAATATGCAATACCAAATTCTATTTTATTGTTAAATAAATATCTTTATATTGCAGGGATGTCACACGTGTCACTCTTCCCATTTCGCTTGCTGCAAAGATGGGAATCTCTTTTAATTTATTTTTGGGGATAATTACAAAAACCTCCCTCAGGATTCGACTAATTACAAAAAAATCTAGAGATATTTTAAAATTACAAAAAAACCCCTCAAATTTGCTTCTATTTTAAATTAAATGGGGTAATTGTAATATTTTGTAAGTAATAGGGGGTTTTTTGAAATGTTTTTTTGTTTATGAAGGGAAAAATGTGAAACATAGTCAACCTCAAGGGTGTTTTTACAATTTTAAAAATTTTATAGGTTCTTTTGTAATTAGCCCAAACCTCAGGGAGTTTTTTGTAATTATCCTTTTACTTTTTTTTATCTTCCCTCTAGTAAACAATAATATTATTATGTCAATAATTAACTAGTCCTAACTAATCAATTAAGATATTTAAAAAGATCATATGATTACTCCTTCTAATGCATTTAACTCAACTAGTAGCAGTGTCTAGCTCTCTCACATGGTAGTTGTTTTCTCCTCCTTTATTTTTTTCATCATTTTCTTCTCTCATAAGCCCGAAAATGATTAGTGACAAAAGTGATACCAGTTTCGTTGGTACGTGTTTTGTTCTGGTTACAATATTCTGATTCTATTGATCAATTAGATCTGTTTAGGTTTACATTATTTGTTTTAGATAAATATAGGTTTAAGATCTTATAGGTCTTGCAATTTTTTTTTGCAACTTTTATTTTTGGATATTGTTATTAATTGTAAGATTCTTTTTATGAAATAAATTCATTTTGATGCAGAGAAAAAAATATAGTAACATGGTATGCATATGATATATATGTACATATTTTTTTACAAACCAATCGAGTCAGTCGGTTCAATTGAGAATCAATAATTAGTCGAGTTTGTGAGCTAGCTATAATGTTTGGGGGTATAACCGTGATTATATATATTTTTATTAATTATATCATTATATCGACGACTCATGAGACTCAAACCATTATTGAGCACGAGCAATAGTTCACTAATTAGTGCCCAAACCATTATTATTTATTTTTTTGACGACCCAGAGTATTCCCACACCAGCTAGGGGCACCACACTTTCTTAGGACTATGGGACATCCGTCCTTTCCAGGGATAGTCCTAATCTCTGGGGGAGGAGAGACAAACTTCAACCCCTCACTTTGCGATAGTCAAGGTTTGAACCCAGGACCTTGAGATGCAATTGCAATAGTTCACTAATCGCCCAAACCTTTTTTTTTTTTTTTTTTAACGACCGCAGTATTTCCCACCAATGGGGCATAGACTCCACACTTTCTTAGGACTATGGGACATCCGTCCTTCCCAGGAATAGTCATAAATAGGGGTGGCAATGAGTGACATGACACGATAGCACGACACGAACACGACACAATTACAAACACGATTACAGAGACAACTGCACGATAAAGCACGACACGATATGACACGACACGATAACACGACATGGACACAAAATTAAAAATTAATTTAAAATTACAACTATTGTTATATTAAAGTTCATAGAAAGTAGATAACACGAAAACACGATAGTGTGGCACGAACACGACACGATAACACGATTTGCCACCTGTTGGAATTTTGTTTTGGTAAAATAAGTGTTGACCCAATTTTGACCAAATAATTAAATGGTTTCCATTAGTGTAAAATGGAATTAAATTATTTGTAAAAATTCTACTAAGAGAGTAGATAAGAATAGCATTTGGAATTTTTCAAAACCAATTCGGATGAATGAGAAATTAATGTTAGAAGTTAGCCACTTAATACAAATAAATGGTATGGAAAATGGAAAATGTGGGGAAGGAGAAATGTTCCATCCCACATAGAATAAAGAGGCAAAATTTGCACACTTAATATATCCCAAGTTGGACTTATGGGTTTGGGCCCTTGGGGGCACCCAAGTTTTTAAAGGGGTGGGGACCTACATGCTTGTGGGTTTGGTTCAAAGCACACGCGCGCCGCCGCCGCTTCGCCACGGCCAGGCCAGTTTCGGCCATGGGATCGTCGGTCGCGGGCCTGGGCTTCAAGACCCTTATTCTTTTTGGACCAAAAACCTTTAAAATAAATAATTAATTAATTTTTGTGATTAATTAATTAGGATTTCAACTGGGAAGGGTACGCACTGAAAGCAGGGCGACGCACGGCCCGTGCATCGGGTCGTGCGTCAAGCAAACCTGTTCGCATCGCAAGACGGGCCGACGCACGACGCGGCGTTAGGTCGTCGCGTCAGGCCGTACCTTCGCGCATCCACGCACGGGCGTGCGCCAGGTCGTGTGTCGATGAACAACTGTGTCTGTTCAGTGCAAAATGTGTCTTTTCGAGCCAAAAGACGTGATCTTTCCATACGAGGCACCAGTGTAACGCCCGGGGCCGAAGAGGGCGGGGAGTGATCGCCGGTGCAAGAAAGAACGGACAAGGTGCGGCTCCTGGCAGGCTTCTAGGCGGAGGGGGACATGAATGAATCGATCCCACACCCGAAGAATAGGAGATTCTGAGACTGTGTAGGTATGAGACTATACAGTTGAGGAGAGATTAAAAGATTTGATAGGTACTACTCATATCAACAAGATGCATCTTCTTTTTTGGTGTGCTCATCATATAAAAACTCTGAAGTTAAGCGTGCTTGCCCTGGAGGAATTATATGATGGGTGACCCCCTGGGAAGCTGCTCCCAGGGTGCGCGTGAGTGAGGACAAAGCGCACTGGAAAGACTCGTGTTGGTTTGTGGGGACAGTCGTCGATCTGGAAGGCGGGCCGTTACAACCAGGGGCCTATAATAACCGACCCCTGCAGATGAAAAATAACACAAAATTCATCAGATTAATAAAACGGTCATTGCATTCGAGCATATTGACTTATGTCCTTCAAAAGCTTGAAAGTTCAAACTATTGATGTTCGTTGTAGTTCCGGTTTTGCTAGTGCTGCTAACCGGAACAGTAAAAGTTGTTGTATCTTAGAGAGGAACGCCGAAACCGTAAGCACTCTGTATATGGGGCGTCTTTCGTCTTGCGGAGACTGAATATAATTCAGGCCTCGACTTAGCCATATACTTATTCTCTTAGCTATTTTCCGAAAACAGAAACCATATACTTTTTAACTAACAATCGCAAGATGAAAGATCTGTTTCTATTCAAGACGATGGCATCAACATCAATTTTGTTCATACCAATGGCTGCTGCTCCCGCTCACGGCGAAAAGCCACCCAAGTTCTCTGGCCGACTTCAAGAGATGGCAATAAAAAATGATATTCTACGTGACAACATTGGGACTGTCTTGTTTTCTGAAGGAGGACCCCCCTGCCGTTGGTGATGAAGAATCCGACAATGAACGGAGAATCTCTGTGGATGCTTAGCATAATAGTGATTTCCTGTGTCGGAATTATATATTGAATGGGCTAGACGACACCTTCTATAACGTCTATAGTACATTCAAAACGTCCAAAGAGTTGTGGGACTCTTTGGAGAAGAAATATAAAACAGAAGATGACGGCGGAAAGAAATTTGTATTCGGTAAATTTCTGGATTATAAGATGGTTGACACCAAGACGGTGATTAGCCAAGTGCAGGAACTTCAGATCAGACTTCACGACTTTAAGTCTGAAGGGATGATTCTGAGTGAGTCGTTCCAAGTGGCTGCGATTATCGAAAAATTGCCGCCTTCGTGGAAAGATTTTAGGAACTACCTCAAGCACAAGCGGAAGGAAATGGGGCTTGAGGATTTAATAGTTCGACTTCGGATTGAGGAAGACAACCGGGATTCTGAATGGAAATCGGCAAATGTGGGGGTGTGAAAACAAGTTATGGAACACCAGTGGAGTTTCTGTTATATTTTTAAATGTAACAGAAGGTGTTGCCAAAAGTGTTGTAAACATCGAAACCACATTTGCATGAAGTATTGCCGAAAGTGTTGTAACAATAAAGGCAGACACCTTAACAAGTTAAGTCTGAAGTCTTACTAAAAATGTGATAACACCAAAGGTTAGACACCTTGTAAAAGATGTTAATGGAGTTGTTGGAACTAAGGTCTGAAATCTATTAGAACGAGATTCTAACTGGATTGTCGGGACAATGTTCTAACAAAATAAAATAAAGTGGCCGAGAGCCATAAAAATTCTGGATAATCTTGTGTTGAACAAGGATATCAGAAGTTGGAAGGGGAGCTTTACTTTTTAGCAAACCACATAAAGGAATTGCCTTGAAATGTGGGGGTACTTTGGAAAAAAGTAGAAGCACCCAAGAAAAATAAATTCAACATTGTACGGTCATTAAATCAATGAATGTTGTATTTATATAAGATATCTTTTCTTGCAAATGAAAGGGGTAATTCTAGACAGTGTTGTCGAAGACATAATACCAATAAACAGTTGATTTCGAATGGGGTTATTTCGGTTGACTACGTGAAGTCAAAGGAAAACCTTATAGATCCGCTTACAAAAGGCATAAATCGAGATCAATTGTATAAACTGTTAAGGAGAATGGATTTAAAATCCACAACTTAAAAAATGTTCATAGTGGTAACCCAACCTTGTGAATTGGAGATCCCAAGACCTTGGTTCAATGGGACAACTAAGTTATAAATGTCCAGTTGAACACTTGGAAAATGTGTTAGCTCATTCTCGAAACATCCAAGTGAATGTAAACCTGCTGAATGTGGTGACGTTAAATTTAAGACTTTTAATGATTCTTATACCGAAAGGTGGAGTATGGCAGATACTCTTCAATAGGAGATCACCTATATAAGTGAGAAGTAATGGCCGCTTCAAAGAAACACTTATGAATCTAAGATATGGTCCAGGGCCAAAATGGACACAACGTGAGAACAAAGTGTTAGAGTTATTATGTGTAAAATCGTTGTCTCGGTTTACAAACAATTTGAGTAGTTCAAGATATCGCGTCACTAAGCAGCTAGTAAATCCGATAATATTTTACTAAGGAAGGTTCTAAGCCACAAGCTACCTATCCTGATGCAATAACGATTCGCCAAGACTTTCAAGCGAATCTGCATACACACATGCATTAATTTCATTCATGTGGGGGATTGTTGGAATTTTGTTTTGGTAAAATGGGTGTTGACCCAATTTTGACCAAATAATTAAGTGGTTTTCATTAGTGTAAACACAAAATTAAATTATTTGTAAAAATTCTACTAAGAGAGTAGATGAAAATTAGGGTTGTGCATGGGACTTGGAGATCACTGAAACCGAACCAATATCCGGACCGAAAAATCTCCGAACCGAAAATATTCGTTGACTTTTTGACTTTCCCCGAACCGTACCGTACCAAAAATATTTTTGGTACGGTTCTGGAGATTTCTCAAATACCCGTACCGAGAACCGTACCGGACCGTACCGAACCGAGGACCCACAGCTAGAACCGATTTTAAAGATTATATATAAATACATATACATTATTTCTATTTAATTTATATTTTGGTATTTAATTAACTACAAATTATTTGAAATTAAATTGAATATAAAACATATTTCTAAAAAAACCATAATACTGCAACTATTATGAATTTTAAATTTTTTTAATATTAATAATACAATAAATCATTTGAAGTTAAAATTAGTTAAATGATTAGTAAATTGCACTTAAAAGACAAAACATACTATGAACAAGTAATAGTACCATATTATAACAATAAAAAATTATATTTTAATTTTTTACTATGTCACATAAATTATAAAAATATTTTTATTGATTATGTTAAGTTGTTAAGTAGGAGATATTGAGATTATAAATCTATATAAATTTTTATTTCTTACTAATTTATCAAAATTGTTAGTGAATTATAATTGTCCTAAGTCAATAGAATGACAATTACCCAAACAATAGAATATTATTGTATTAGAGGTTATTAAATTTAGAATTTAGGATTGTCTTACCTATTATGATTTTAGCTTTTATTTTGACAATACACTAAGAAGAGACTGAAATTATATCCGTTTGGTAATTTTTATATTGATTTTCTTTTCTTCTTTTTTTTTTCCAAATTTGCTTATTTTATTTATGACTAATCTCCGAATCTCCGTCCCGAACCGAACCGAACCGTACCGTCCCATTAGAACCGAATCTACGTACCGAACCGTCCCGAACTTTGATGCGGTTGGGACGGAGATTTATTTTCTATGGTTCTTGCCTCCGAGATTTTTTTAGAATCTCGAACTTCGGGACGATTCTCGAGATTTTCAAATCTCCGAACCGTCCCGTACCGTGCACACCCCTAATGAAAATAGCATTTGGAATTTCTCAAAACCAATTCGGGGTGAATGAGAAATTAATGCTAGAAGTTAGCCACTTAATACAAATAAATGGTATGGAAAATAGAAAATGTAGGGAAGGAGAAATGCTCCATCTCACATAGAATAAAGAGGCAAAGTTTGCACACTTAATATATCCCAAGTTGGACTTATGGGTTTGGGCCCTTGGAGGCGCCCAAGTTTTTAAAGGGGTGAGGACCTACATGCTTGTGGATTTGGTTCAAAGCACACGCGTGCGCCGCCGCCGCCCGCCCGCCCGCCGGCTCGGCTCGGCTTGGCCCGACCCGGGTCGTGGGCTTGGGCTTCAAGGCCCTTATTCTTTTTGGACCAAAAACCTTTAAAATAAATAAATAATTAATTTTTGTAATTAATTAATTAGGATTTCAACTGGGAAGGGTATGCACCCAAGCATTTGGCGACGCGACGCTTTACTGCGTCGCGTCGTCGCGGCGTGAAGCAAACCTGCTCGCGATCCGTCACAGACGGGCCGACGACACGGCCGGCGTCGTCGTAAGGCCAGTCATACCTTCACGATCCACGCATGATGGACGTAGCGACGGGCGTCGCGCCAGGTCGTTGTCGATGAACAAATGCGTCTGTTTCGATTGCAAAAATGTGTCTTTTCGAGCCAAAAGACGTGAGCTTTCCATACGAGGCATCTGAGGCCTATAATAATCGACCCCTATAGATGAAAAATAACACAAAATTCATCAGATTAATAAAACGCTCATTGCATTCGAACATATTGACTTTCCTCCTTCAAAAGCTTGAAAGTTCAAACTTTTGATGTTCGTTGTAGTTCCGGTTTTGCTAGTGCTGCTAACCGGAACAATAAAAGTCGTTGTATCTTAGAGACGAATGCCGGAATCGTAACACTCTATATACGGGGTGTCTTTCGTCTTGCGGAGACTGAATATAATTCAAACATCGACTTAGCCATACACTTATTCTCTTAGCCATTTTCCGAAAACAGAAACCATACACTTTTTAACTAACACCACCCTTAGTCATAATCTCTGGAAGAGGAGAGACAAACCCCAACCCTTCACTTTATAATATTTAAAGTTTGAACCCAAGACCTTGAAATGCAATTGCAACCTCAACGTCATTAGGCCAACCTTGGGTGCCCAAACCATTTTTCACTCACCAAATATGTTTTGGCCTTTGTGTCCTCGTTTTCCGACAAAGGCAGACTTTGTAGCCAAAGAAGGTACTGACGTGGACTTGATGGTGATTAAAGTTGGATAGAAATTGTTGTATGTGGGTATTTATTGGAGGCCTGTGATGAATCGGGAAATGGGCTTAAGAAGGGGTTGAAGAATGTGGGCCCAAGATCTATTGTCATGGATTTTCATTATTGGATTTTGAAAGATTGGAAGAAAGGACCGAAAGAATGGTCAAATTCAATTTCTGCCCACTGCAGCCTACTATATATAGAGTAGGTATGTCATCTGTGTCATACTTAGGTAGGGCCAATTAGTTCAACTCTTTTGATTTTTTGTTAACTTTTTGTTTTTTTTTTTTTAATTTGGAATGAATTTAAGTAGGCATGAGAATTTAAGGTTATGTATGGAATTGTTTTCAAATTCAATTTTCCAATTTCCAACTATTTTAGAAAATGAATTTATGTTTATTTATGAAATTCTCAATAGAAATAAAGTCATTTCTAGTTTTCATTTTTTATGGAAAAATTCTTTTGAAAATACAACCAAACAAGTTTTCATCATAATCACGCAAATCTATCTGAAAATACACTACAATCACGCAAAACGATATCAAAAATACACTAAAATCACGCAAATCTACGTCAAAAATACTATAACCAAACATCTTTTCATTTCTAAACAGAAATTAAGACAACAAACCAAACATATTCTCAATTCTCACACGAAAACCAATAAAGTTTGAAAATTCATTTTCCAACACTAGAAACTGGAAATTGGACTTGGAAACACATCCATACATCCCCTTGGGGTCTGTTTATTTATGTTTCCATGGTCCATTTTCAATTTCTAGAGTTGAAAATAGAATTTCGAGAATTTATTGGTTTTCGTGTAGAAATTAGAATTATATTTGGAAAAATGAATTAAAATGTGTTTTATGTAGGGTTGGAAATGAGATTGTGTTTGGTTGAGTAGTTTTGAAATATTATTTTATGTATATAACAATTAAAAAGTTGATAGTGGTGTGGTTCACTTTCAATACTTTAATTTGAATATATAATATTATATTTGTAAGATTGTAGGTGGTGAGTCCTATTAGATAGATATAATTTAAAAATAGTAATATTTTAAATAAATTGAGTTGATAGTGGTGAGTCTCACATGTATAATTGAGTTAAAATATGAGAATAGTGATTGATGAGTGATGTAGGGTAGTATATAGGTTTGAGTTGTTTTATGGGAAAAATAGAAAATGAAAATGATGATTTCCATTAGAAATTTTATGGATAAACATGATTCCACTTTTATGAATAGTTGGAAAATGGAAAGAGGCTCTTAGAAACATAAACAAACAAGGCATTACGCAATTTGTAAGATTCACCCTAATTATAATTTCTTTAGAAAATTACAAATACCACTTGGGATTTGTGTTTATTTTACAAATTACTCTCTCAATAGCTGCAATTTGTAAGATTAAAAAATAAAATTTATAAAAAGAATCTAAAACAATATTGAGAGCAGTGTTTTAAAAATCGGACCGGTAAATGAACCGGTCATGCTACTGGGGTTCAACCGTTGGTTCAACCGATTTGATAATAAAAATAAAATTTCTATGTTATATTGTATATATTAATATACCAATTATTATGTAATATATTTTTGAAATGAATATATATAAACAAACAACTAAAACAATAACTAATATAGCTCAAAATTTGAAATAATCATAGAAATGTAACAAAATACAAATTTAAAACTCTAAAATTACTAAAAAAATTAATATAATGGAAAATATATAGCAAACGGTTCTGACCGATTCAACCGATTTTTGTCGGTTTAATCGGTTTTTGGCCGATTTGATCGGTTTAATCGTAAAAACGGTTTTTGGGACCTAACCGGACCGGTCCAACCACTGGTTCTCAGTTCAACTGGTTGAACCATCCGGTCTGATTTTTAAAACACGGATTGAGAGATCCCAATAACTTTTTTGTGAAAAAGGATAAATTGGACATGGACGTGGAGAATTGTGTAACTATTTTACCAAGTAGCAAAGGAGAAAGGTGCAGTAATGGCTTTTCATTCATAAGTGTCTTTTGACCTCTTGCAAGTTGCAACCCTTTTTTTCTTTTTTTTGGACAGGTATGGTACAATTATTTGATATTGATGGTGTAGGTTGAGTTGAAGGGTACACAAGGAATTTTAGATATCACCAAATTTCAACAGGGAAAAGAAATAAGTAAATAACTATATTTGAAATTTAGATTTTTGTTTGTTTTCCCGTCTTCCCTTGTTTCGAAAATGAGAATTTATTTGAGTTTTTCCTATTTGGCTTTAGGATATTTTATCTTAGTTGTTCCATATTGATTAATAAAAATATAATTTATTTGTTCAATATATATATATATATATATATATTGTGTCAAGTTTAGCTGCCGCCAAGAAACTGCGGGATACACGCGATTGGCGGTGTGTTCGACGACAAGGGTCACGACGTACAATCGATCCTCCCTGTAAAGAGAACAATTATGTTCGACCCCCAATCTGCATATGCCCCAGGGAGCAATTTGATGGAGCAGGGATTTGAACCCCTAACCTCCACCCACAATTGCTTGTGGTGGCCAGGTGGGCTTAGCCCACCTGGTTATGTCTCTTTATTTTTATTTTTAAACAAAATTGATAAGTTTAAGAGTTTGAGCACATGTTAAGTGTTCATGATTTTTAGACTTTGATTTTAGGTCAAATTATGATAATTGTAAAATTTAGTTAAATGAAAATGTGGACCGGTATATTTTGATTTTTTTCGATTACTCAATCATTCCTTTTTGTTTATTAAATTTGCCTTATCGTGTGCGATCGCTTGGATCTTATGTTCGAATTTACTTAATAAAATCATAAATTCGAAACTAATATTCTATAGAATTATAGTGTATCTAAGAAGGGTTATTTAACAGAATATTGCATTTGTGAGATTTTGTTGCCATTTTGTAGTGAATTTGACAGGTGTTGAGGGATTAAATCTAGGCGCTATTACCAATAGCGTCCGATAACCAGACGCTAATGGCAATAGCACCTGATCTTTTTTTTTTCTTTAATTGGGCGCTAATCAAACTAGCGCCCAACTTTTTTTTTATTTTAATCATTTGATTGTTGGGCGCTAGTTCAACTAGCGGAACTAGCGCCCAACTCTTTTTTTTTGTTTTTTTTATTTACTTAATAATTAATTAGTTTATAAATTAAAAATTTTAAATTTATTTGATTAATCAAATCCGCTCAGTTTGAATCGATACTATACAAAAAATTACAATCATTACAAGTCAAGTTTAATCTCAAACTAGAGGTGTTCATTCGGTTAACCATTAATCGAAATGTTGAAAATCGAATTAACCGAATTTGATAATTGGTAAAACCATTAACTGAACCAAAATTATATTTACTGAATTAACCGAATCGGTTAACCGAATTAACCGAAATTTCTTTAAAATACAAAAAATATATGTTGTATATATAATATATGATATAAATAAATAAATATAATTCATAGAAATTTATTTAAAATACAAAATATATTTTTTATATATAATATATGATGTAAATAAATAAAAATATATAAAATATTATATATAATTATAATTATATATAAAATATATGTTTAACACAATATTTCAGTTAATTCGATTAATTTTGAATTTTTGAACCGAATTAACCGATAACCGAAATTCTTCAAAACCTTTAACTATTCACCGAACGGAAATAATTCGGTTACCAATCAAATTAATAGAATTGATTTCAATTCGGTGACTGGTTAATTTAAAATTCTAGATTATTGGTTAACTATCATCTAATTCATCTAATCAATATTGTTAATTCGATCGGTAACCGAATTATTTTGATTCGGTGAATGGTTAAAGGTTTTGAAGAATTTCGGTTATCGGTTAATTCGGTTCGAAAATTCAAAATTAATCGAATTAACTGAAATATTGTGTTAAACATATATTTTATATATAATTATAATTATATATAATATTTTATATATTTTTATTTATTTACATCATATATTATATGTAAAAAAATATATTTTGTATTTTAAATAAATTTCTATGACTTATATTTATTTTTTATATCATATATTATATATACAACATATATTTTTTGTATTTTAAAGAAATTTCGGTTAATTCGGTTAACCGACCGAATTAACCAAATATAATTCGGTTCGGTTAATTCGGTAAATATAATTTCGGTTCAGTTAATGGTTTTACCAATTATCAAATTCGGTTAATTCAATTTTCAACATTTCGATTAATGGTTAACCGAATGAACATTCCTAGTTTGAGATTAATCTTGACTTGTAATGATTGTAATTTTTTTTATCGTATCGATTCAAACTGAGCGGATTTGATTAATCAAATAAATACAAAATTTTTAATTTATAAAATAATTAATTATTAAATAAATATAAAAAACAAAAAAAAAACAAAAAAAAACAAAAAAAAAAAGAGTTGGGCGCTAGTTCAACTAGCGCCAAACAATCAAATAATTAAAATAAAAAAAAAAAGTTGGGCGCTAGTCAATTAAAGAAAAATATAAAAAAAAAAGATCAGGCGCTATTGCCATTAGCGCCTGGTTATCGGGCGCTATTGGCAATAGCGCCTAGACTTAATCCCTTAACACCCATCAAATTCAACACAAAATGGCAACAAAATCTCACAAATGCATTATTCTGTTAAATAACCCTAAGAATTCAGTCTATTTTTTTTTAATGAAAAAAGCAGAAGAGGAGGAGGAGAATAGCTAATATCACACCATGATCATTATCAAGCAAAATGCAACTTTTTTGTTATTCTTGGAGGGAGTTTAAAAAACTCAAAAATCTTAAGCCATAGGTGATGATTCGATTATCCAAAATGATTTGAGTTATTGATTAACTTGATGGGCCTTGTAAATGGGTCTGGGTCAAAAGCCCTGATTACAGTTAACAACATTTACATTTGTAAAAGCCCATCATCTAACAAAGTCAATCAGATTCTATATTGGAAATAAATTGAAATACTTCTGTAATCCAAGTAAAAGATTCATTTATTTGCATTCCTACTTTACGCTAAAAGCACATTTTTAGGCGATTGGATGGCTTTTCGTCCGTTCATTTTCATTTTTTAAGTGAATAGTGGTGTAAATTTGTTTTGAAAAGTTGTGAATTTTTTTGGGAGTGAGAT
Source organism: Rehmannia glutinosa (assembly GCA_016081115.2). Classification (NCBI taxonomy): domain Eukaryota; kingdom Viridiplantae; phylum Streptophyta; class Magnoliopsida; order Lamiales; family Orobanchaceae; genus Rehmannia; species Rehmannia glutinosa. The sequence goes on from CM071936.1 coordinate 29,842,887, forward strand.
TGGATGTAGGATTGGAATGTGATGATAATAATTGATGTGATAAATCTTTTAATAAAATAGTATTAGATGTGATTGATGATTTGAAAAATAAGATATAGTTGTTACGACAATAGTCCATAGAGTTGGACTTTTCGCATTGTAGCATTGGAAAATTTTCATAACAATACAAATATATCACATGTGAAATAGTATCTATGTATGGCTATAAATATTGGAGCCGTTGGAATGAAAAAATGCACCGAAGAATTTCCACTCTTAGCTTTTCATCATTGTCTTTATCCATTTATATTTGTAGAAACAATTCATAACACGTTATCAACATGAGTTATTGCTCGAGAGAATGTTTGTATATTTCAAGTTTGAATTTATGTGTACTAATTTATTTATTTTCTTTGTAGAAAAATGGCGGGAATTGAAAAGCAAAAATTCCAGATCCTTGATACCACTGGCGAAAATTATTTATCATGGTGTCTGGATGTTAAATTGCACCTTCAGGGTCAAGATCTGGCAAAAACCTTGAAGCCTGTAAAAATCGAGGAGACCGTTGTAAAAGATGAGGCGAACGTAATGATATTTATTCGCCATCATTTATCTGATGATTTAAAAAATGAATATATACAAATTGAAAGGCCTTTCTTAGCTATGACAAAAGCTCAAAGAAAAATTTGATCACACCAGAATAGTGATACTCCCACAAGCACAATATGATTGGCAACATCTAAGGTTGCAGGACTTTAAGTCCGTTGCCGACTATAATTCGGCATTATTTAAAATTGAGTCCCGACTGGCTCTTTGTGGAACTAAGTTGTCTGAATATGATAAATTGGAGAAAACATTCTCCACTATACATAAATCAAATATTGTGCTACAACAGAAGTATACACAACGACAGATTAAAACATATTCTAAATTAATCTCGGTTCTTCTCACGGCAGAGAAAACCAATGAATTGCTGTTGAAAAATCACGATTTACGACCTTCTGGGTCTAATACAGTGCTTGAAGCACATGCTATCTCCGATAGAGGAGGGGGCCGATTTAGAGGCCGTGAGTATAAACCCGGGCGTGGTGGTCGTAGGGGTCGTGGTGGTCCACATTAAAATACTCACAGATATGATCGTGGTGGTCGTAATTACTATAATAGAGATAATTATCACTATACCCGTCAAAAGGATTATAATGCCAAACAGGGGCATCCAAATCAGTCAAATCGTGATAAGAGAAAAATGTATATGAAAAGAACTGGTGATGATCTGTGTAACAGATGTGGTATGACAGGACATTGAGCCAAAACATGTAGAACTGCCCTGCACCTGGTAAATATATACCAGGAATTAAAGAAGAATAAAGGCAAAAATGTTCAAACACATGCTGTTAGTCCAAGTGGCTACGATAATATAGAGGGGGTGAATAGATTATGCCGATTTTCGAATTTTCGCCCTCTTTTTCTAAATGAATAAGCAATGACAAGAATGAAAATGCGGGAAGTAAATAACACGCTTTGATTTAAAGAGGTTCAACCCACCTAGGGCCTAATCCTCTACCACCCTAGTATCTCCGGGATGGATTTCGAAAAAGAAAAAGAATTTTATTAATTACCACAATTAATACAACACCACCTTTGAAGATTACCACAATCTTCTTACAACACCTTCAAGAATATTACCACAATCTTCCTTCAACACCTATGAAGAGTACCACACTCTTCAACACCTAAGATCACCCAAGTGTGTTCTTGCCACAAGAACACTAACAAGGATATCTTGTTTTTGATGATAGAAACATTCAAGATCACAACTCAATAAATGGAGTATACAAACTTTGAGTGCAAGTGTAATCAAGAATAAAAAGCCAAGACCTCAAGATTGTGCAAGTGCAAGAACTTAGGCTATTACAACAAGAGTGAAAAATATGAAAGCTTGGAGAATTTGCAGATTTCTTGTTGTGTGTTTGCTTGTATTGTTGTATCTTGTGTCTTCAAAATTATACTCTATTTATAGGAGAGTCTTCACAAACATAGGCTCCTCCTTCTTCACTTTTGTCTACAAAAGGAAAATCACAAGGTGTAGAAATAATGTACAAAATTGATAAAGTAAATCTTGTTGTAATGGATGTTCAACGGTTAGAATCTGCTGTCAAAAATAACATAGCGCGATCGCTCGCTATATGAAAATTTCAAATGTTATAAAGTAGATCGTGAGATGTAGATACCAGATGTAGGGGGGTCGACCCGTCCAAGGGGGGTCCGACCGGTCGCCCTAGGGGTCGACCGGTCGGCCCAAGCTTGGACCGGTCCCCCTCCTCAGTTTTCTCAAAGCAGAGTAGTCTGTTTCAATTTTAACTCGTTTCAAGTACCGGTCGACCTCTTGTTCGACCGGTCAACCTCTTGTTCGACCGATCAACTTCCTGGAATTTTTCAAACTCCTCGTTTCTGTTTCAAAAATCATTTCCAGATACGGGATGCCCTATAGGGCGACCGGTTGGCCTCAAAACTGAAGTGTTGTCCAATATTTTGTCAAAAATAAACTTCAAAAAATACTCCAAAAATTAGTGAAATCATTTTAAATCATTTGGGAGTATTTGGACAACATTTAAAAACATTGTTTTGGTATTTAAACAAAATCATCAAAATCTTGATAAAAATATTTATCTAACAAACTCCCCCTTTTTGATGATTACAAACCAAAACAATTTTAGGAGATCGATTTTAAAACAAAACACATTTTTTCAGTCTAAAGTATCAATCCATTACAAGCAACATTTATCATAAGTAAAAACACAAGGATAGGAGCAAACATTTTTCAAAAACATTTTGCACAAGCTCCCCCTATCAACATGCATAACAAAAATAAGTAGAAAGAAACAACTGCAAGTTAAAAGCTTAAATTCATGAGCTTAGAAGCTCCCCCTGTCAAACAGACATCATTAGATAAGCATAAAAGTCTATCATACATCAATTGGACTTAAAATCATTCACAACTTTTGGCTTTCAAGAGCCCTAGCTTATAGCTTTTCTTGCGAGCTTATTTTCACTTCTTTGAGCGTATGAGCGTTATTCCTGTTTTCTCCCCCTTTAGAATCATCAAAAAGAATGTTAGGACGATAAAATCATCATACAATTATATCAAGTGCGCAATTTAATCGATTTATCGAGCATTTTGAACATGGAAGCTTAAATTCCAAATAAAAGGGAAAAATTGATCATTTGATTTGCAAAAGCTCATTTGATTTATAAAACATGATCTCTATAAACTTATAAGACTTTTTCAACTCGAGAGAATCATGTAGGTGATGAATTTTTTATAGAAATATTTTGTCGAACACTTGGCGTGCGTCGAATAAAACAAGAGATAAATAACGCCTTTGTAATTCAATTAAGCCAAAAAAATTCATCACCAAATACAATATTACAACATTCATCCATCAACAATTATCATATACATCACATTAATACACAAATTTCATCAAAATATCAAGATATGAGCACATTCTCAAGGGTTCAACCCAATTGAGATTAAAAAGAAGAATTCTTACCAATTAATTGGAGAAGTCGGATAATAATGATGAAATATAAGTTACATAAACTAAAAAATATAGAATTTATAAGAAGAAAATCATTTTGAGTGAATTGTATGTGAAAAATGCAAAGGGATTCGAGTTTGGAAGAAAAAGATCAAAATTACCGTTTGAAGGACATAAACCATTTTAATCTTGAAAACCATGAGGGCGACCGGTCGACGTGTAGGACGACCGGTCCCTGCACATGGTTGACCGGTCAACCTCTCCGTCAACCAGTGCCTGAACACCAGTTTTGTTTCTTTCCAAATTTTGCACCAGAAATCCGATTTTTCACCCCTAATTTTAAAAACATGCAAATTGCAATCATAGACCTTATTCAATATGCATTATGCCTAACCGAGCTCGTATTGAAGCAAAAGTCTCGGAAGATAGCGGTTTTGTAAATATATCCGCTAATTGATCTTGATATAGAACAAAACATATCTCAATTTTTCGTTTTGAAACACAATCCCTTAAAAAAATGATGTCGAATCTCAATATGTTTAGTACGGTTATGATGAATCGGGTTTTGAGCAATATTTATAGTGGATATGTTATCACAAAAAATAGGAATATTTTTAAAAGAGCATTTATAATCCGCTAAAGTTTGTTTCATCCAAAGAAGTTGTGTACAACAAAATGCTGCGGAAATATATTCGGCTTCGGCCGTTGAAAGTGAAACACAATTTTGTTTCTTTGAAAACCAAGAAACTAGGCAATCACCTAAAAATTGACATGATACGGAAGTACTTTTACGATCATCAATATTTCCCGCATAATCCGAATCACTATAACCTTTAAGAGAAAAATTTTCATTCTTTGGATAAAATAAACCATATTGAATAGTGCCTTTTAAATATCGAAAAATCCTTTTAACGACACTCATATGACATTCTTTGGGATTGCTTTGAAAATGAGCACATAGGCATACGGCATGAAGAATATCTGGTCTACTTGCAGTTAAATAAAGTAAACTACCAATCATACATCGATACTTGGATTCATCAACCGACTTGCCTTTTTTTATCTTTGTCAATCTTGACATTGGTTGCCATGGGAGTAGAGCCGGTTCTTCCTTCTTCAATGCCGTATTTTTTCAAAAGTTCTTTTGTATACTTTGATTGTGAAATGTATATTCCTTCTTGGCATTGTTTAATTTGAAGTCCAAGGAAGAAATTTAGCTCCCCCATCATACTCATCTCGAATACACCTTGCATAAGCTTAGAAAATTTCTTGTACAAAGATTCATTAGTAGCACCGAATATAATATCATCAACATAAATTCGTACTAATAAGCAATCTTGCCCTTTTTCAAAAACAAAGAGAGTAGTATCAACTTTACTTCTTGTAAATCCATTTTGCAAAAGAAAAGAGCTAAGTCTATCATACCATGCACGGGGTGCTTGTTTTAAACCATACAAGGCCTTCTTAAGTTTATAAACATCATTTGGCCTAGAAAAAATTTCAAACCTCGGAGGTTGTTTTACATAGACTTCTTCTTGAATAATACCATTTAGAAAAGCGGATTTAACATCCATTTGGTAAAGCTTGAAATTTTTAAAACAAGAATAGGCGAGTAAATTACGAATAGCTTCTAAATGTGCTACGGGTGCAAATGTTTCATCATAATCAATACCTTCTTCTTGACAATAACCTTGAGCTACTAACCTTGCTTTATTTAGAACAATATTGCCTTGGTCATCAAGCTTGTTCTGAGATACCCATTTTGTACCAATAATTATTTGTGATGGAGGACAAGGAACTAATTCCCAAACATCATTCCTTTCAAATTGATTTAACTCCTCTTGCATTTTAGGAACCAATCCTCATCTTCAATAGCTTCCTTAGCATTTTTAGGCTCTTTTAGAGATATAAGAGCTTTCTCGACAAATTTTCCTCGAGTCATTACTTTATCAAGGGGATCACCAATAATAAGATTTTTTGGGTGATCTCCCTTAAATTTCAATGCTACGGGAAGATCCGAAGTATCACATTTGTCTTCTTGAGGAACATTTGAGCTTGAAGGTTGATCATTTTGAGCATCATCTTGAATAATTGGTTCAACAACATCCTCTTCATCACTATCATCATTGGGTATCCTTTCAACACCCGAGGCTTCATTGAATTTGACATGGATGGATTCTTCAACAACCATACTAGTCTTATTGTAAACCCGATATGCTTTGCTCTTGGTTGAATACCCCATAAATATTCCTTCATCGGCCTTAGGATCAAGTTTGTCCAATTGATCCTTAGTATTCAAAATAAAACACTTACATCCAAATATTTTGAAATAACTAATATTTGGAGTTCTTCCTTTCCAAAGCTCATATGGAGTTTTATTCATTTTAGGACGAATATAAACTCGATTAATGACATAGCAAGCGGTACTTACGACTTCGGCCCAAAAATATTTTGGAAGTGAAAATTCATTGAGCATGGACCGACTAATTTCTTGAAGTGTCCGATTCTTCCTTTCGGCTACTCCATTTTGTTGAAGCGTCCTTGGAGCCGAAAAATTGTGACCATATCCCTTGGTTTCACAAAAGACTCTAACTCCCCATCAAATTCTCCACCTCGATCACTTCGAATAGACTTTATGGTATCTTCTTTTTCATTTTAAATAAGTCTACACAACTTGACAAACTCATTAATGACATCGCTTTTATTTGCAAGAAAAAGAGCTCAAGTATATCTAGAAAAATCATCGACTATAAAAAAAAGTGTAATGTTTTCCACTTAGACATGTCGTATCAATATCCCCATACAAATTTATATAAAGAAGTTGTAGAGGCTTGGTTGTGGAAATTTCATTTTTGGGCTTAAAACTACTCCTAACTAATTTGTTCTTTCGACAAGTTCATGAAGAGTTACCAATTTCTCCATTTCCAAGAATTTTTCCTTTGTCATTGCCGAACATGACCATACCCTCTTCTTGGAGCTTGATGTTGGTAAAAAGTTCTGACCTTCCGGTCATATGGCATGAACATCCGCTGTCCACGAGCCATTTTGAATCTTCCATTGTTGTTATAGCCTCTATAACTTACAAAAGAATTATTTTTAGGTACCCTATAGTGTTGGGGTCCATGGGGGTTAGCCTTGAGACCTTTGGGTCTCCAAAAATAGTTAAAATTGTTCTTCAATTTACAATGACTAACATAGTAACCAACTTTACCACAATAAAAGCAAATAAGATTGTGGGCACTACTAGCACGTACAAAAGTCGGACCTTGGTCATTTTTCTTTGAAATAGGTCGAAAAGGTTATAGCCAAGTCCTAATTTAGAATGCTCACCTCTTTGTGCATCTAAATTTTTTGTAACTTTATCCGTACTTAAGTTAAAACAATGCACATCCTTTTTCAAATTTTCAATATCATTTGTAAGCGTTTGTTTTTCGGTTTCAAGAGTACGGACTTTAGTAAGAGTAATAGCATGAGCTTTATCAAGAGATTCATAAGAAGTAAACAATTTATCCTTTTCAATTTTAAGCTCTTTATGCTCTTTTTTCAAAGTCTTGTATTTAACAATCAAATTTTGAAATTCATTCTGCAATTCATCAAAAATCACATTGCAATTCATCAACTAAGGAAGAAGTTGAGGAGTTAGAGCGTACCTCGTTATTTTCATCGTCTATGGCCATGAGACCATGTTCGGTTTCTCCTTCCTCATCGGATGTGGCGAGTAGTTCATCCCAAGTTTTGACATCCGCATTTAGAGCCTTCTTTTTCGGGAAAGGCTTTTTCTTTTTTTGTTCCTCCTCATCTAGTTTCGGATAATCGACTATGAAATGCCCGGATTTTCCGCATTTGAAACACGAGTTATCTCTCTGTTTTCTTGCCTTATTTTTATTCACAAATTTTACAAATTTCCGGACAAGTACGGCCGTCTCTTCATCATCCTCATCATTAGCATAATATGAATTATTAGATGAAGATGCTAGGCCTTTAGGAATATTTTGCATACCCGATTGAGTGGTGGATGGTTTGGAATTTTTCCTCTCCTTGAGACAGACTTCATAAATGAAGAGGTTCTCGATGAGCTCATCGAACTTGAGTGTTTCGAGATTTTGTGCTTCCGTGATAGCCATCACCTTTTCGGACCATGAGCCGGAAGTGCATTCAATACCTTAGTCACCTTGTCTTCTTTGGAGATGACTTTACCGAGAGCCACAAGAGGATTACAATGTTGTCAAGCCTTTCCACCATTTTTGATATGCTTTCACCATCATGCATATTGAAGTTTTCAAAGTCTTTAACAAGCATGATTTTTCTTGCTTGTTTGACCTTCTTTGTTCCTTCATAGATTGTCTCCAATTTTTCCCAAACTTCATGTGCCGACCTTATGCCTCTTATGCGATTATACTCGGTGGCGGTAAGAGAGCAATGTAAAATATTTAAGGCTTTACCGTTTAGAGAGAAAGCCTTCTTGTCGTTGTCATCGAACTCCTTGAAAGTTTTGAGAAGCGAGGTGCCGTCCTCCAATTTCTTGGTTGGTTGATCAACTTCTTCAATAACCACATTCCAAATATCAAATCCACACCCTTGTAGAAAGCACTCCATTTGGTCTTTCCAAAATGCGTAGTTGTTGACGTCGAATAGTGGTGGCTTGTTGGTGGAGGCGCCGGTGGTGAGATATGCTTCGTTCGTAGCCATGGATCTTTTCTCTTTACTCGGAACGAGCTAGCCAAAGAGTTTGGCTTTGATACCACTTGTTAGTCCAAGTGGCTACGATAATCTAGAGGGGGTGAATAGATTATGCCGATTTTCGATTTTTCGCCCTCTTTTTGGAAATGAATAAGCAATGACAAGAATGAAAATACGGGAAGTAAATAACACGTTTTGATTTAAAGAGATTCAACCCACCTAGGGCCTAATCCTTTACCACTCCAGTATCTCCGGGATGGATTTCGAAATCGAAAAAGAATTTCATTAATTACCACAATTAATACAACACCACCTTTGAAGATTACCACAATCTTCTTACAACACCTTCAAGGAGATTACCACAATCTTCCTTCAACACCTATGAAGAGTACCACACTCTTCAACACCTAAGATCACCCAAGTGTGTTCTTGCCACAAGAACACTAACAAGGATATCTTGTTTTGGATGATAGAAAAATTCAAGATTACAACTCAATAAATGGAGTATACAAACTTTGAGTACAAGTGTAATCAAGAATAAAAAGCCTAGACCTCAAGATTGTGCAAGTGCAAGAACTTAGGCTATTACAACAAGAGTGAAAAATATGAAAGCTTGGAGAATTTGCAGATTTCTTGTTGTGTGTTTGCTTGTATTGTTATATCTTGTGTCTTCAAAATCATCCTCTATTTATTGGAGAGTGTTCACAAACATAGGCTCCTTCTTCTTCACTTTTGTCTACAAAAAGAAGACCACAAGATGTAGAAATAATGTACAAAATTGATAAAGTAAATCTTGCTGTAATGGATGTTCAACGGTTGGAATCTACTGTCAAAAATAACATAGCGCGATCGGTCGCTATGTTGTAATTTCAAATGTTATAAAGTAGATCGTGAGATGCAGATACCAGATGTAGGGGGGTCGACCCATCCAAGGGGGTTCGACCGGTCGCCCTAGAGGTCGAACGATCGGCCCAAGCTTGGACCGGTCCCCCTCCTCAGTTTTCTCAAAGCAGAGTAGTCTGTTTCAATTTTAACTCATTTCAGGTATCGGTCGACCTCTTGTTCGACCGGTCAACCTCCTGGAATTTTTCAAACTCCTCGTTTCTGTTTCAAAAATCATTTCCAGATACAGGATGCCCTATAGGGCGACCTGTTGGCCTCAAAACAGAAGTGTTGTCCAATATTTTGTCAAAAATAAACTTCAAAAAATTAGTAAAAATATTAAATCATTTGGGAGTATTTGGACAACATTTAAAAATATTGTTTTGGTATTTAAACAAAATCATCAAGATCTTGATAAAAATATTTATCTAACACATGCCACTGAGGCAGTGGAGCCACCTACTACTAATGAGGCCTACACATCTGAAATTTTACGCAATCAAAATCCTGTATAGGACTGGAAACCACTCGATATATCCGATTTTCTTGAGGATCATGAGGCACAAGGTGCCGACTAGATAAATTAAAAAAATAGACTCAGTGTTTGTATGTTATTTTTCTTGGATGAGATATTCCCAAAATTAAATTTGTTGTACCGTGTTTGTACTTGTTCCGGATGATACATTCCCAATTTTAAGCTTTTACTATGAAATAATAAATTTTTTGTGTCTAATATTTTTTATCATGAAATATCATCAAATTTCTACTAAAATATTCACAAATTTTACATTCAAAATTTTCACATTAATTTTTCCCCTCCAACGGCTATATCAACGACTATGAACATTAATTTTTATCTATAAATATACCAACATTTCATTCAACAAACTCACACATATTCTATCATCTTTCTAAAAACTCCACATTTCTTTCATTCCAAAAAATGGTTATCTTAATGTTAGTATTTCTCGTTACAATGGTCTTCATATACACTATCCTGCTTTTTGTTGGAGAATATACACCAGGAGAATTTTGGCTTTTTATTGATCTTTTTGTCTTCACAATTCTTCCTATGTTAGTCATTACAATTTATCTTAGCATGTTGTAATAATTAGATGATCATGTATGTCTCTGTTGTCGAATAAAATCCTTTATTTAAATTTTTGTTGTGCATTGATGTTTTTATATAAAGTTTTTAATAATCATATAATATTAATTCAATAATAATTATACCAGATACACATGGGAAACACCAAGAAAAGAGACTATTGTCTACTTAATAGTGAAACAACGCACTCAATATTAACAAATAAAGTATATTTCTCGAGTGTGAAATTGTGCAAGGCACAAGTTACAACTATATCTGGTCCCATTGAGATTATTGATGGCTCCGGAAATACAACTGTGGTGTTGCCTAATGATACAATCTTACATATTGAAAATGAATTGTTATCTAGTAGATAAAAAAGAAATCTACTGAGTTTTAAGGATATGCGTGATAATGGCTATCACTTGGAGACACTAAATGAACAGAATAAAGAGTGTCTATGTATCACATCCTATAAAATGGGAAAAAGAATTGCCCATGAGAAATTTGAAGCAGCATCTTCTGGATTGTATTGTGTCCAAATTAAAGCGTTTGAATCCTATGCCACCATGCCTTGGAAGCTGGTGAATCCTGATATATTTGGGTTATGGCATGATCGCATAGGACACCCAGGAACAACTATGATGCGTAGGATTGTTGAACACACCAATGGACATCCATTGAAAAGCATGAAGATGCAAATGTCCAAAGATTATTTCTGTGAATCGTGTTCACAAGGAAATATTATTACTAAACCTTCCATGGAAAAGGTTGGTTATGAATCACAATCATTTTTATAACGTATTCATGGTGATATTTGTGGACTAATACATTCAGCAAGTGGACCATTTATATATTTCATGGTCTTAATAGATGCATCGTGTAGATGGTCACACGTATGCCTATTATCTACTAGAAATGTGGCATTTGCTCGATTATTAGCACAAATTATTAAACTCCAAGCACATTTCCCTGATTATCCTATTAAGAATATAAGGATGGATAATGCCGGAGAATTTACATCAAAAAGTTTTGATGAGTATTGCGCAGCACTAGGAATTAATGTTGAGCACCCATTAGCACATGTTCATACTCAAAATGGATTGGCAGAATCCTTGATTGAACGAGTTCAAATCATTGCTCGTACATTATTCATGAGATCAAAGCTCACTATTGCAACATGGGGTCACGCAATATTACATGCATCAGCCCTTATTAGATTACACTCCACTGCTTATTATATGCACTCCCCAATGCAATTAACTCTGGGTTTTGAGCTAAAGGACAAAAATGGGTCCACAACATAGACTTGGTATATACGTTGGATTCGATTCTCCATAAATTGTTTGGTATTTAGAACTGATGACGGGAGATTTATTTACCGCTAGATTTGTGGATTATCATTTTGATGAGACAACATTCCCATCAATGGGAAGGGATAAAGTTATTTTAGATAAATAAAAACCAGTTGAGAATATCTCCTGGAATGAACAAATCTTATCCCATTTAGATTCACGTACTTCTGGATGTGAAAGTGAGGTGAATAGAATCATTCATTTATAAAATATTGCTAATAGACTTCCTGATGCATTTAACGATGATAGTAAAGTCACGAAGTCTTATATTCCGGCTGCAAATGCTCCAACCATGATTATTGTTCCAGATAAAAATAAGAAAATGAATGACGATAACCCACAACAAAAAATGTGGTAGACTTATTGGCTCAAAAGATATTGTTCCTCGAAAAAGAAAGGGGAGAATTGATAATAATGAGCATGCTCCAGATGAATATGTAGAGCCTAACACCTCAGAAAATGTACAAAATTATAATAGCACCGAGAATCCCATGAGCTATTGTAACAAAATATGGGATCGAAATGAAATAATTATTGATGATAATTTTGCATTCTCGGTTGCTCAAGAAATTATAAATGATGATTATGATAACGAACCACGTTCGATAATGGAATGTCGTCAGAGGCCTGATTGGCCTATGTGGGAGGAAGCAATAAAATATGAGTTAGCTTCCCTAGAAAAATGAAATGTATTTCGACAAATTGTCCGTACTCCAAACAATGTAAAGCCTATTGGCCACAAATGGGTATTTGTTCGAAAGATAAATGAGAAAAACAAAGTCGTGAGATATAAAGCTCGACTCGTGGCTCAAGGATTCTCCCAGAGACCTGGGATAGATTATGATGAAACATATTCACCTGTGATGGATACAATCACATTTTGTTTTCTTATCGGTATGGTTGTCCATGAGAATCTGGACATGCGTCTAATGGACGTAGTAACGACATATCTATATGGTTTGTTGGATTCTGATATTTATATGAAAATCCCCGATGGATATAAAATGCCAAAGTCGGACACTCCCCGTGAATTATACTCGATCAAATTGCAAAGATCATTGTATGGATTGAAGCAATCCGGTTGCATGTGGTATCATAGACTTAATGAATATGTTTCTAAGGAAGGTTACAAAAATGATGCCATTTGCCCATGTGTTTTTATCAAAAGATCAGATACCAGATTTGCTATCATTGATGTTTATGTCGATGACATGAATTTGATTGGCACCCCTGAAGAATTATCCAATGCTGCTGAATATCTAAAAAAAGAGTTTCAGGTGAAAGACCTTGGAAAAACTAAACTTTTTCTTGGTCTTGAGTTAGAGCATAAAGATAACGGGATACTTGTCCACCAATCTGCTTACACTAAATGGATACTCAAACGATTTAATATGGACAAGGCTCATCCCTTGAGTACCCCTATGGTTGTGCGCAGTTTAGATCCCGAGAAAGATCCATTCCGACCAAAAGAGTCTGATGAAGAGATTTTAGGTCCTGAAGTGCCTTACCTTAATGCTATTGGAGCATTAATGTATCTGGCACAATGTACTCGACCTGATATTTCATTTGCAGTAAATCTACTTGCACAATATAGTTCTGAGCCAACTCGAAGACACTGGAATGGTATTAAACACATTTTTCGATATCTAAGTGGTACTACAGATTTGGGGTTATTCTATTTCAAGGAATCAACTAAATCTGGGTTAGTGGGTAATGCTGATGCTGGATATAGATTTGGTCTACACAAAGCTCGATCACAAACTGGTTATTTATTTTGCTATAATGGTACAGCTATATCATGGCGATCCACCAAACAAACATTAGTTGCTACTTCTTCCAATCACTCTGAAATCATTGCTCTTCATGAAGCTGACAAAGAGTGTGTTTGGTTAAGATCAGTTATAGCTCATATACGAAATGCTTGTCAGCTGAAGCCAGTTACAGACACTCCTACTATTATTTATGAGGATAATGCAACATGCATAGCACAAGTGAGAGGTGGTTACATAAAAGGTGATCGGACCAAGCATATTTCACCAAAGTTTTTCCACACACATGAACTCCAGAAAAATGGAGAGGCAGATATTCAGCAGATTCGCTCATGTCACAATCTTGCCGATTTATTTACAAAATACTTACCAACGTCTACATTTGAAAAGTTGGTTTAGACATCGGAATGATAAGAGTCCATACGAAGCAAGATAGATGGATCAATTATGCAACTAATATTCTTTATTTCAGGGGGAGCAAATATATTGTGCGCTGTACTCTTTTTCCCTTATGTCTGGTTTTTATCCCATTGAATTTTTCCAGCTTAAGGTTTTTAACGAGGCAGCTTATGCACAAAGTATGGATTTGAGAATGTACTCTTTTTTTTCCTTATGTCCGATTTTTCCCACAAGGTTTTCCAGTTTGAGGTTTTTAACGAGGCATATTCATCCAATAGACAACAATGTTACGTCCAAGGGGGAGTGTTATGACAATAGTCCATAGAGTTGGACTTTTAGCATTGTAGCATTGGAAAAATTTCACAACAATACAAATGTATCACATGTAAAATAGTATCTATGTATGGCTATAAATATTGGAGCCATTAGAATGAAAAAATGCACCGAAATTTTTTACCACTCTCAGCTTTTCATCATTGTCTTTATCAATTTATATTTGTAGAAATAATTCATAACAACAGTTAATAATTTATCTTTTAAAAAATTTCCTCAAACAAATCAATGTTTGAGAAAAAAAAATTGAGGGAAAATTTTATAAAACATTTCGACATCCAATCACACCGTTAGCATTTTGTCCCCTAAAGTCAAGTCATATTTTCATCAAAATATTTTTTGGTCAGTCATGCATTTCCGCACCTTCTTTGCACGTATATTAAGTGGGTGTTTGGCTTAACTTAAGTTCTTCAAAACATCTTATAAGATATTTGAGAGTTTATAAACTCTTTAAATTTATTTGATAATTTTTAAAACGGGTCTTATAATATCCCAAAATAAGATGTTAGAAGTTTACAAGCTGTTTTTAAAATAGTTGGGGAATCCCAAATTTTTATAAAATAAGATCTTATTTTAACAATTTTCTTTAATTTTAGCTATCTTAATTACAAAATTGACATGACAAACATCTTGAAAGCTCCACCATCTTATTTTATTCAAACACTTAAAACAACTTATTTTTAAAATAAGATCTAACATCTTATAAGCTCAAAAAATATTTTATAAGATGTAGGAGCTTATAAGATATTTTAAGGGTAAATCTCACTTTACCCCCCCTATACTCTCATTCAATCTCACTTTACCCTCTTGTACTTTCAATTGTATCATTTTACCCCCTTGTACTCTCAATTTGTATCACTTGGCCCACTTACACTATTATAACATTATTTTATATTCATATTATTTTATGAAATGACCATTTTATCCTCATATATTAGTTTTAGTAAAATAACAAATTATTTTAAAAGTATTTAATATTAATATATTTATACTTATTTTTTAAAATAATTAAAAAATTACTAATAATATTATACATCTTTAATAAAAATGAATTTGATATATATTATATAATTTTAAGTTTGTGATGAATAAGAAATTTAAAGTATAAATGCATTAGCTAATAGAAAATATCATGTTATATAGTAATTTTATACATGAAATATATAAAGTTAAATAATTAGCAAACAAAATATAAAATATAAATACTTTAAAGAAATTTAACATTAATTAATCATTAACTAATTAAATTGTGAAAATTAATTTGAAATGAGAACTATGTTAAACAGAAAAAAAAAGTCACTAAAATGGTTAATTTCTTAATACTAAAATGAATATTCTTAAATTTAACATAATTAATTCTATTAAATATGTCTTTACAGTTATCTATATTTTTTAAATTTTATTATTATAATTTATTAATGATGAAAAACTTTATGCAAATAGTTTACTTATATTACAAAATATTATTTAAAATATAATACATTTTTTAGATTTATCATGGAAACAAAAATGAATATGTATGAATATGTTAGTTAACATAAAATAATCTTGAATATAATGATTTAATAGGAGCTATATTAAATTTATTTTATAGCAAAATAACTTTCCAAAAAATAAACATATGAATTGGATGCCATAAATTAATTTAAAAATAATAGTAGGGACATTTCGGTCTTTTAATAAAAGAATATGAGGATAAAAAATATTTTAATTGTATCAGGGGCTAAAGTGAGTACAAATTGATAGTACAATGGGGTAAAGTGATACGATTGAAAGTACAAAGGAGTAAAATAAGATTCAATGAGAGTATAAGGGATAATGTGAGATTTACCCATCTTTTAAATAAGCTTAGTCAAACACATCATACTTTGTTTATGTCATTTTAAATGGGTTAGACACGATAAATAATGATATTCTCACGATTGATAATATTGGTGGTAGCACACTATCGACAAAATTGTTAAAAATATTTAGGGATAATTATGAAAATACCCCTAGGTTTATCTAATTACAAATAATACAGTTATTTTTCAGATTTACAAATACTTTGTTACTTCCATACAAATCATCCCTCGAGAAGGGAATGTTTGTAACACTACAAGGGTTTCTGTAATTTTAAAAGATAACTAAAGTTTTTTTTTTTTGTAATTAGACTAAACTTTAGGGGTGTTTTTGTATTTATCCCTATTATTTATAACAAAAGTACCACCATTTTTTATGCCTTCATATTAACAATAATAATGAAGAAAATATCACGCGCCCTTATTAACTTGGTTTGTTGAGATCAGGGTTGGACCTGCTATGAGACGAGTGAGGCGACTATCTTGAGCCCCCGCGCCCATGCGAAATTTGATCGGAATGATTCCATGATTATTACAAATACAATTCTCTCATTTATCTATCTTCTTCATTCTCTCTACACAAATATATCAAACCAAAATCAAATTAAATCTAATAAAACTTCAAAATTGTATATGAACTATAAGTTTATTTTAACAAATCTTCTTCTTTTTTTCTTCCTAAAAGTTTTCTATTTGTAATTAGCTGTTGGAAATTATTCGGGTCCCGGATCTAATCCGGGCCAAATAAGATCCGACTTTTCAATCAAATTGAACGGAAGCGGAAGCGAGGGATTTCAAAAATCGAGTTTCAGATATAAGAACACAAGATCATGCTTATTAAATTTATTCAAACTAAAGGAAGAAAAGAAAATTTACCTATTTCGACGATTTTCTTGTTCTTCGCTTTTTATCCGTCAATCCTTCGAATCCCCGAAGCTCGTAGACACCGCGATCTTCCAATTCGATCCTCCCTATCAACGGCAGTGTGTGGGCACCCAAATAATAATTCTAAGTTCCTAACTTTTATTTTTCTACGATATACTCAACTCATGAGATCGTAGGATTGGGCTAACTGGATAGGAGGGGAATTGAACTAGGCTTAAAACCAAATAAACCACGACCACAAAAACAGCGCTGAGTTAAAAAGAAATTAGCCGCGAGAAATCTATTTCAATTGAATTGGCAAAGAATCCTTCTTAATTGAGTTGGCGGAAATATGCACAATTTGCCAAACCACAACAACCAATTGAAAATTATCAAATTACTTTTTCTTGATGAGAATGACCCAACAATTTGAACAAAAGATTAAACTCTTCCAATTGCAAATAAGCGGCTGTAATTCGTAATGTGTAGGGACGAAAAATTGTTTTTAATTGTTAGAATGTGGTCCCCTTTTATAGGCCTTGTTTAATTAGTTTCCCACTCCAACTTGGTTTCCTATCTATTCTAGAATTAATAATTCTAGGTAGACTCAAACTCTAATTGATAATTATCCAATATAATTATCAATTTAATAATTATATTAATATTATAAATATCTTATATTTATTTAATTCCAAGATCTGATCAAATCGTAGAATATCGATATATTCGAAATTAACTAATATTAATATATTAGCCCAAATATTTTGGAAAACTCTTTTCCAAAAAGCCTTAGAAACTGGAAATATTATTTCTAACCCGTTTACTCTAGGAAGCCGAACCGGGGACCATGGACCTATAATTATAAGCTCCAATAAATTGAATAAATAATTAACTCTTTAATTAATTTATTCGACTTATTAATTCGATATTGCTCCACTATAAATTCGAATTGCACTCTTATAATTATAGAATATCTTACTCTACTAATTGAGCAGTCCACTGATATAATCATTACATATAGATTAATCCTCCATAGACAATTCGTAATTAAAGCTAGGTAGTATCCGTTAAACCTCTTCAATTACCTCTTATCCTCATTTACCATCAATTCACTAGCGAATGGTTAATTTATAATCGGATTATAAATTAGAGATCTCAAACCATTCAGTTCCAGAATTAACAAATGAGGGAATCGTCTTTCTACTTCTCGCAAGAAGGAATGGATTCCATATCTATGAATTTATATTCCCAGCTATTCAATTCAAATGTGAATCTAAAATGCAAGTGTTGGGAATGTCGTAGGACAAACTTAAACGAGCAAATTAAGAATCACACAGAAATAAACAGGAGTCTATAATCACTCAGGATTAAGATTTATCCATATATGATCATCTAGTGATTTAATTCGATTTTCCATTTCTACAACGGAATTTGTATGAAAAATTCAAATTAAATCGGTCCAAGTCCTATATGATCAAATTATATATAAATGCCCCCACTAAGATGTCTCCACATTGACGGTCCGGATAAGACAGTCACATTCAAAATGTTCTGTGCCGCATTAATGATGTTTTAATTAAAGATCCCATACTTTAATTAATTTCATCACGGACTTAATTTTAGTTTATTATCCATAATCTTAATCCTCTTGTATATAACTCTTATATACTAATATTATGGTTACAATAAATAAACTAGGGATTTTCATGATGTTTAAGAAAATACATACAATATGCAAAAGAGTTCGAAAATGAATGTCGCATTTATTAATAATAAAAAATAATTCACAATTGCTTTAAGGGCATTATCCCTAACAATCTCCCACTTGCCGTAAAGCATATGAGACATGTCTCCCAGTCCTATGTTTTTCTGCCATTAAAAACACTTTTTAGGCGGGGTCTTGTTGACAAGATCAACAAGAATATACACTGACCCAGATATCGACTTTCGAGTATCCTTGTCTGATTAGAAGTCAGAATCAGTGCGGTCATCTATTTTAAGGTCAACCACTTAAATAGACAAACATCTTGATCTCAAACATATTTGAGAAGGTTCTGGACTATTATCTAATGAAACATTTCTGCATTAGATTGAAACTGGCTGGCTATCCATATCGCGTATCAAATACCGAGCCTAGTACACAATATTGTATACTTGTAGAGGCATAGGGAATGCATCCCATGTTCTTTTCCTCCTGAGGTGTCTTTAAACACTCCTCTTTGGAAAGAACGACTCCTTATCAAGTTGGTAGGCAACCCTTATTGGAATCTTGCATTATATAATGCAACTGCATCTTATCGGTATAAGAAGCTTGAGACAATGCCAATAATTTGTTCTTGTGATTTTGAACCATTCAAATTCCAAGAACATAATTCGCTTATCCAAATCTTTCATTTGGAATTGCTTGGCAAACCAACTTTTAACTGCAGCTAACATCTCTACTTCATTCTCAATTAGTAGAATGTCATCTACGTAAATCACTAAAATTGTCACTTTCCCATCATTGATTTGCTTGTATACACAAGGCTCATCAACACTTTGGTCAAAACCAAGACTTGATCATCTCATCAAATCTATGGTTCCATGACCTTGAGGCTTGCTTTAACCCATAAATGGATCTAAGCAATTTGCAGACTTTCTGCTATTGACCTTTGGCTATAAAACCCCATGGTTCGAATCCATTTCTTGGTTCATAGCTTCAAGCCACCTCGCTATATCAGAATCCTCCATCACTTGTCGAAAAGACAATGGATCATCGTCTACCCCATCAAAGACTGCAACAATTGCCTCTTCGATTTGCCGATAGCGGATTGGTGGTCTAATCACCCTCCCACTGCGTCGAGGTGTCATGACATTCTGATCAGGTATAGTGTTATTTCTAGCGATTTCCCCAACAACTCTTGTTGGTTGTGATCTGATCTCATCATAAAGTAACTCCTCGAGTACAACTTTACTTCGAGGTTAGAAGTTTTCTATATAATCGTTCTCAAGAAAGATAGCATTAGTCAAAACTATTACTTTCTTTTCTTGCGGATCATAAAACAAACTTCCTCTCGTTCCTTTGGGGTATCCGATAAACAGATACACTTCTGAACATGGATGCAACTTTCCAGTATTTCCTTTCAGCACAAGTGCTAGGCACCCTCATATGCGGAAGTGGTGTAAACTAACTTTACTCCTATTCCACAACTCTAGTGGTGTCTTATGGATTGACTTAGACGGAACTACATTCAAAATGTAAACCGTCGTTTGCAATGTATACCCCCAAAATGAATCAGGCAGTGTCGCGTAGCTCATCATCGACCTAACCATATCAAGCAACGTTCGATTTCTCCTTTCAGCAACACCGTTTTGCTGAGGGGTGCCAGGTGCTGTGAGTTGGTACAAAATACCATGCTCTAGCAAATAATCTTTGAACTCAAGATCGACATACTGCCCCCCGATCGATCGAAGGCACTTCAAAGATTTTCCTACTGCCCTTCCGCATGAAATTCCTTGAACTTTCCAAAAGTCTCGGATTTTCTATGCATGAGATAAACATATTCAAACCTCGAGTAATCATCAATAAAAGTGACGAATTACTCAAAGCCACCTCTAGCTTGTGTGGTCATGGGACCACAAACATCACTATGCACAAGCTCTAGTGGTTCTTTGGCTCTATTGCCCTTTGGAGAGAAAGGTCTCTTAGTCATTTTTCCTTCTAGACAGATTCACAAACAGGGAAGAGTGCCAACTTTTAGCTCTCTCAAAGGACCATCCTTTGCAAGCCTATTTATCCTTTCTAGTGAAATATGCCCTAACCTTATATGCCAAAGATATGTTTCATCATCTTGAGAAACCTTTTGCCTTTGTGGTTTAGGATGTTCTACTTTAAACATTTCGGCATTTA
Source organism: Rehmannia glutinosa (assembly GCA_016081115.2). Lineage (NCBI taxonomy): Eukaryota > Viridiplantae > Streptophyta > Magnoliopsida > Lamiales > Orobanchaceae > Rehmannia > Rehmannia glutinosa. Next base: position 29,863,507 of record CM071936.1, read on the forward strand.
GCGTGTGGTTGTTCATTAGGCTTAATTAAATAGAGTCCATTTTCCAATTTTGCAAAGACAAATATCACGCCCATTTTTAGAAATAATAATCGAATTATCATTAAAAGATAGTGAAAATAAATGTTCATGCAACTTTGAAACAGAAATCAAATTTCTACGGAAACCGGGAATATAAAAAACGCCTTTTAAAATCAATATTTTATCTCTAATATTAAGCTTAATTACTCCCACTGCTTTTGCCGAAACCACTGCACTATTGCCAACTCGCATTGTGAAAGACCCATCTGCAAGCTCTTCATAAGAACTAAGCATTTGTAAGGAAGAACAAACATGATTAGTAGCTCCAGAGTCAACTACCCAAGTAGAAGAATCTTTAGCTACCAAACAACTTTCAAGAACAAGTAAATCATATTTACGTTTCTTGTTTTCCTTTACTTTGGAGAGAAACTTGGGGCAGTCTCTCTTCCAATGTCCATCTTCACCGCAGTGGAAATAATTTCCATTTGGTTTAGAGGAACCTTGCTTCTTGCCTTTGAGATTTTCACATATGAGTGCAATATTCATGTTACTATTCCACTTGTTACAATTTTCTCCAGTTAATGAATCATTCAACAGTGCAAGCATAGGACAAGACATCATTGCTGAAAATTAAATAAAGCGACATAAATAAGCGAACGAACATCATAGAGAATTCAATTTAGGAATCATAAACATGATGCATGAAAGCAATAAAGTTTATCCTACCAATTCCAAGGTAATTTAATCTCACATTTGAAAAGCCGCCGTAGGGTAGGTCAAATCAAATGACGATTAAATCGAGACCATCTCAGATTAATAAAATAAATAATCAAGACATCTCATATCTTCATTTATTAATTAATCACCTTTTAATTTAGCCTAGATACATCCAAACTATTTGATTGTATCCTTATGAGTGTTACCCATTATTTCGGATTTTAAAAATTAACTCAAAATCGCCACCGTAGGGTAGGAAAATTAAGAGTTAAAATTTAAATTCCTATCCTTTCGGAGATTAAGCCTTGATTATTGATTTAAGTGAAAACCATCCGTATGGGGACGAATATAAGCGTCGCGAGGCGTCACTTAAATCTCACGGTGCTTTGATCAATAATAGAGGCCATAGGATTTATTGTCATGAATCCTTCTCCCACTCACTATTTTATAATAAATGTTTCCTAAACATTTAAGTTATAAAACATCTTATGTTTTAATTAGTCAAGTCCAATCCTATTGGTCTTATTGATTAAAATTCTCTAATTTAAATATCTAACTTTTAGAAATTAAATCATAATTTTAATCAACTTAAAAAACCCATAAATTATCAAAATAATTAAGGGAATAAGGATAAAACGAAAAAGTTTCATGAAAGAACAAAGGAAACAACACGTAGGCTGAAAACGGAACCTGCCCGGGCCCTGCCCGAAACTTCCCGAGCTGCCCAGGACCTGCCCGAGGCTGCCCAGGCCCTGCCCGGACTGCCCAGGGCTGCCCGGCGCCTGCCCGGACTGCCCAAACGTGAATCCGAATTATTTTGTTTCTAAAACATGTAATTCAGAGATTTTTCATAAAAATCGGATCCAATTTTCACAAAATTAATTCCAAACAATTATCCCAATTTTAAAATCATATAAATACTTTTATACAAAATTTTAAAAAAAAACTCATATAAAACACTTTTATACAAAATTTTAAAAATTATATAAAACACTTTTATATCAATTTAAATCCATCTCATAGATCTATCATAACAATTAAACAATTCAATTATCTTGATGCATAACACGCTTGGGAGTGGGTTCCATGAATGACATATCAATATGCATGGCACATATATCACATATACATCACATAAATATTAATCCGCGAAATTATAAATATGACGATTTGAATCGATGCCTTAAATTCAAAAACGCCCATGCATCTATATATCAAAACATGCAAGATCAAATCCTAAACCCACTCCTAAATAAATTTAATAAAGTAGATCTAGTTCTTATATCAAAAACCAAATGGCTCTGATACCATTTGTTGGAAATTATTCGGGTCCCGGATCTAATCCGGGCCAAATAAGATCCGACTTTTCAATCAAATTGAACGGAAGCGGAAGCGAGAGATTTCAAAAATCGAGTTTCAGATATAAGAACACAAGATCATGCTTATTACATTTATTCAAACTAAAGGAAGAAAAGAAAATTTACCTATTTCGATGATTTTCTTGTTCTTCGCTTTTTATCCGTCAATCCTTCGAATCCGCGAAGCTCGTAGACACATCGATCTTCCAATTCGATCCTCCCTATCAACGGCAGTGTGTGGGCACCCAAATAATAATTCTAAGTTCCTAACTTTTATTTTCCTATGATATACTCAACTCATGAGATCGTAGGATTGGGCTAACTGGATAGAATGGGAATTGAACTAGGCTTAAAACCAAATAAACCATGACCACAAAAACAACGCCGAGTTAAAAAGAAATTAGCCGCGAGAAATCTATTTCAATTGAATTGGCAAAGAATCCTTCTTAATTGAGTTGGCGGAAATATGCACAATTTGCCAAACCACAACAACCAATTGAAAATTATCAAAGCACTTTTTCTTGATGAGAATGACCCAACAATTTGAACAAAAGATTAAACTCTTCCAATTGCAAATAAGCGGCTGTAATTCGTAATGTGTAGGGACGAAAAATTGTTTTTAATTGTTAGAATGTGGTCCCCTTTTATAGGCCTTGTTTAATTAGTTTCCCACCCCAACTTGGTTTCCTATCTATTCTAGAATTTATAATTCTAGGTAGACTCAAACTCTAATTGATAATTATCCAATATAATTATCAATTTAATAATTATATTAATATTATAAATATCTTATATTTATTTAATTCCCAAAGATACTGATCAAAATCGTAGAATATCGATATTCCTAATTAACTAATATTAATATATTAGCCCAAATATTTTGAAAACTCTTTTCCAAAAAGCCTTAGAAACTGGAAATATTATTTCTAACCCGTTTCCTCTAGGAAGGCGAACCGGGGACCATGGACCTATAATTATAAGCTCCAATAAATTGAATAAATAATTAACTCTTTAATTAATTTATTCGACTTATTAATCTGATATTACTCCACTATAAATTCGGAATTGCACTCTTATAATTATAGAATATCTTACTCTACTAATTGAGCAAAATTCCCTTTGATATAATCATTGCATATAGATTAATCCTCCATAGACAATTTGTAATTAAAGCTAGGTAGTATCCGTTAAACCTCTTCAATTACCTTTTATCCTCATTTACCATTAATTCACTAGCGAATGATTAATTTATAATCGGATTATAAATTAGAGATCTCAAACCATTCAGTTCCAGAATTAACAAATGAGGGAATCGTCTTTCTACTTGTCGCAAGAAGGAATGGATTCCATATCTGTGAATTTATATTCCCAGCTATTCAATTCAAATGTGAATCTAAAATGCAAGTGTTGGGAATGTCGTAGGACAAACTTAAACGAGCAAATTAAGAATCACACAGAAATAAACAGGAGTCTATAATCACTCAGGATTAAGATTTATCCATATATGATCATCTAGTGATTTAATTCGATTTTCCATTTCTACAACGGAATTTGTATGGAAAATTCAAATTAAATCGGTCCAAGTCCTATATGATCAAATCATATATAAATACCCCCACTAAGATGTCTCCACATCGACGGTCCGGGATAAGACAGTCACATTCAAAATGTGCAGGTCGCATTAATGATGTTTTAATTAAAGATCCCATACTTTAATTAATTTCATCACGGACTTAATTTTAGTTTATTATCCATAATCTTAATCCTCTTGTATATAACTCTTATATACTAAGATTATGGAATTTGTATGGAAAATTCAAATTAAATCGGTCCAAGTCCTATATGATCAAATCATATATAAATACCCCGAAGAAGATGTCTCCACATCGACGGTCCCGGATAAGACAAATCACATTCAAAATGTTTGGGGCGCATTAATGATGTTTTAATTAAAGATCCCATACTTTAATTAATTTCATCACGGACTTAATTTTAGTTTATTATCCATAATCTTAATCCTCTTGCATATAACTCTTATATACTAAGATTATGGAATTTGTATGGAAAATTCAAATTAAATCGGTCCAAGTCCTATATGATCAAATCATATATAAATACCCCCACTAAGATGTCTCCACATCGACGGTCCGGAGAAGACAGTCACATTGAAAATGTTCTGGGCCGCATTAATGATGTTTTAATTAAAGATCCCATACTTTAATTAATTTCATCACGGACTTAATTTTAGTTTATTATCCATAATCTTAATCCTCTTGTATATAACTTGTATATACTAAAATTATGGAATTTGTATGGAAAATTCAAATTAAATCGGTCCAAGTCCAATATGATCAAATCATATATAAATACCCCAACTAAGATGTCTCCACATCGACGGTCCGGATAAGACAGTCACATTCAAAATGTTCTGGGCCGCATTAATGATGTTTTAATTAAAGATCCCATACTTTAATTAATTTCATCACGGACTTAATTTTAGTTTATTATCCATAATCTTAATCCTCTTGTATATAACTCTTATATACTAAGATTATGGTTACAATAAATAAACTAGGGATTTTCATAATGTTCAAGAAAATACATACAATATGCAAAAGAGTTCGAAAATAAATATCGCATTTATTAATAATAAAAAATAATTCACAATTGTTTTAAGGGCACTATCCCCAACATTAGCAACTTCGACCATTTTGCATTCAATATCATCATGTTTTATGAAATTACAAATTGTATCTATTATAATTATTCCACAATTATTTTAGCATAACTTCTTTTTTTTTCTCCAGAACGTTTTTTTTTATATTTGTAGTGAGCTAATTCGACCATGTTTTATACACATTATGTTATGCTCTCAAAATAACATACCATTAAAGTGCATTATGTCTTAAATATAGTTGAATTAAAAGATAATGCAAGGTGCATTTTATTTCCAAAATTATCTTGTTCAAAAATAAATTAGATATTCAACATTTTTCATTTTTTTAGTAATCTTTCGTGAATCCTAAAAGAGATTATTTTATCAATCTTATAATATTTTCATTTATTAAAACCGTCAAACTGTCTGCCACCGCCTAAAACCACACATTTGATTTACTTAATAAAACTGCGATTGAAAATTATTTTTTAGAAAACCCGCATAAGATTTTGATTTTTTTAAAAAGAAAAAAATCACAAAAATCGCATTGTCATCTAGCTGTTAACATGGAAAACTTCTTGAATGATTCATAACCAAAATCTATCCTTAAAAAATGTTGTCTAATTAGATAAAAACCCAATAAACTTTCTAAATCACATGAAGATTTCTTAAAATATTTGTAATACCTCAAGAAGTTACTTGTAAATTTTAAAGAGATTTTTGTAATTAAGATTTTATGAGGCCCCAAAATTTTATTTAGCCGAATTGTAATGTTCTGGATATTGTACTACGTGACTAAGTGTCACAAATTGTTATTAATAAAAATATAGCTTTAATTTCAATATTCTTAATATTTAAATACTAATTTTATTTTGTTCCTCTAATTTACTGATTGCTAATTCTAACTACCCCTAAGTTGTTATATCATTAACTTATATTATATGACTTATGAAACCAAGCCATAGGACTTTTGGTGACTTATCACTAGAGTAGAAATAGGGCAATTGACTTATATAGGAGGACTGATCTATAAGACTTGTGATAAGAGGGTTAGATAAGTGATATAAGGATTCAAATATCACAAAATAAAAAAAATTAAAAAATAAAGAAAATTATGGGAGGACTCATAAAGGGGGCGGCCAAGATGGATAAGAAAGAGAACAAGGTATTAACATTGGGCATCATTATTTTGGGCATCATCATGTAAGCATGCCAAGTCACTCCCTATCCAATGCCTCCCTTCACATACCAAGGTGACTTAAGCCACCAAAATGACAAGATTAAGAAAAAATAATGATGCCTAAGAATTTTTTTTTTTTTTTGGGGGGGGGGAGGCATTAAGGTGGAGGGGGAGGAAAACTCTTGTCATTTTTCACCTCTACATACTTAAGAAAATCTTCCACTAACAAGCAATATCATCTCCTTCTCTACACATAAGGGCCGAAAACTGTGAACCGTAAGGAAAAATTCTCCAACTTTTTCTTCTAAAAACTAAGGCTTCATTTGGATGGAAAGGATTTGAGCTATAGATTACAAATTCATAATAATAAATCCATTGAGATTGTTTGGATGGAATCATTTTATGATGGATTTCAATTCCTTGGAAGCTATTTTTAGAGTCATTTTGAAGGATTTCAAATCCTTTCTATTTTGAGTCATTTGAAATCCTTCCCTAAATCATTTTCCCAAATCCAAATCCTCTCATCCAAATGCAACCTAAGGGTGCATTTGGATGGGGAGATTTGGGAGGGGATTTGGGAGGAGGGATTTGAAATCCTGAGCTAAATCCACACCCATGTTTGACATATAAATCCAAATCAATGGATTTCAAATCCTTTTTTAAGTTTTAGTTCATTTTCAAAGGATTTCAAATTCTTCCCAAAACCTAGTCATTTGAAACCCATTCATTTTTTTCCTTTATGCTCACTTGCATATTCACATACACATTGCACACATTTACACACACTACACATACTTCACACATTTACACACACTACACACACATTTATAACACACATTTACACACACTACACATACTTCACACATTTACACACACTACACACACATTTATAACACACATTTACACACACTCCACACAATGCACATATTTACACACACTGCACACACTACACACACTTCATAGAGTTACACATACTACACACGCTACACACATTTACACACACTCCACATAATGCACATATTTACACACACTACATACATTACACACATTTACACACACTGCACATATTTACACATATTGCACACATTTACACACACACTGCACACATATTTACACACATTTACACACACACACACCTACACATGCTCCCTCACATATGCACATGCATTATCATCACATACATATTCAGACATAATAAGAGTTATATATTTCATATATTTATTAGTGTATAAAATTATAATTATTTACAAAATAATAAGATTATATCTTTTATTTTATTTATTAAATATCCATTAAGAAAATAAATAGAGCTTCTAATTTTTTTTTTATCAGAACTTACGATGGATTTGAAATCCTTACACAAATCCACATCATCCAAACAAGAGGTGGATTTTAAACCCAATGACTTTTGTTAGATAAATGTTTTTATCAAGATTTTGATGATTTTGTTTTAATAAGATTTTATACCAAAACAATGTTTTTATATGTTGTCCAAATACTCCTAAATGATTTAAAATGTTTTACTAATTTTTGGAGTATTTCTTAGAGTTTTTAATTTGATAAAAATTGGACAACACTTTTGATGGTTTTGTTTAAATTGGTTTTTACACCAAAACTATGTTTATAAATGTTGTCTAAATACTCCCAAATAATTTAAAATGTTTTTACTAATTTTTGGAGTATTTCTTGAAGTTTATTTTTGAAAAAATCGGACAACATTTCAAAGGGGAGGTCGGCCATTTGTCGCCCAAATGGTCGAATTGCACTGACCAAGGAAAGAAAACACGAAATGTAACTTACTGTGTCTTGAAAAAAAGGGAGGGGACCGGTCGAGGTGAGGTCGAGGTCGGTCGCACTAGAGCGATCGGTCGCACCCCGCAACCCCTACCCGGATCGCACTATTTTTTAAAAACGGTCGAAATCTTCAACAGGCAACCGGTCGCCCTATGTTATTTTTTTGACAAAGAAAATTCCAATCAAGGTAACTGTGACAACAAGATTTGCTTTTCAATTTTGTACAATATTTCTACATCTTGTGATCTTCTTTTTGTAGACAAAAGTGAAGATAGAGGAGCCTATGTTGGGAGCCTATGTTGGTGAAGCTTCCTATAAATAGAGGATGAATTGAAGACACAAGACACAACACATACAAGCAAAATACACAACAAGAAATCGCAAATTGTTCAAGCTTTCATTTTTACATTCTTGTTGTAATAAAAAGTACTTTCACTTGCACATCTTTGAGGTCTAGGCTTTTTGATTCTTGATTACACTTGCACTCAATCTTTGTATTGGTTTCATAGAGTTGTAATCTTGAATTTTTGTCCATCATTCAACACAAGACATCCTTGTGAGTATTCTTGTGGTAAGAATACACTTGGGTGATTTAGGTGATAGGTGTTTGAAGAGTGTGGTACTCTTCAAAGGTGGTGAAGGAAGATTGTGGTAATCTCCTGAAGGTGTTGTAAGAGGATTGTGGTGATCCTCAAGGTGTTGTATTAATTGTGGTAATTAATAAAATCTTTTTCTTTTTGAAATCCATCCCTGAGGATATCTTTGGGGTGGTAGAGGATTAGGCCCTAGGTGGGTTGAACCTCTTTAAATCAACGAGTGTTGTTTAATTTCCGAATTTACATTCTTATCATTTACTTGTTGATTCGAAAAAGAGGGTGATTTGCGAAAAATCGGGATAATCTATTCACCCCCTCTAGATTATCGTAGCCACTTGGACTAACAAGTGGTATCGAGCCAAACTCTTTGGCTAAGCTCGCCCGAGTAAAGAGGAAAGATCCATGGCTACGAATGAAGCTTATCTCACCACCGGTGCCTCCACCAACAAGCCACCACTATTCGACGCCAACAACTATGCATTTTGGAAAGACCGCATGGAGTGCTTTCTACAAGGATGCGGATTTGATATTTGGAATGTGGTCATTGAAGGAGTTGCTCAACCAACAACAAAATTGGAGGATGGTACCACTACTCCCAAGCCATTCAAGGAGTACGATGAAAATGACAAGAAGGCTTTCTTTCTAAATGGTAAGGCCTTAAATATTTTACATTGCTCTCTTACCGCCACCGAATATAATCGCATAAGAGGCATACGGTCGGCACATGAAGTTTGGGAAAAATTAGAAACCATTTATGAGGGCACAAAGAAAGTAAAGCAAGCAAGAAAAGCAATGCTTGTGAAAGACTTTGAAAATTTCAATATGCATGATGGTGAAAGCATATCAAAAATGGTGGAAAGGCTTGACAACATTGTCAATCCTCTTGTGGCTCTTGGAAAGGTTATCTCCGAAGAAGACAAGGTGACCAAGGTATTAAACGCCCTTCCCGGCTCATGGTCCGAAAAGGTGACGGCAATCACGGAAGCTCAAAATCTTGAGACACTCAAGTTTGATGAGCTCATTGGGAATCTCCTCATTTATGAAGTATATCTCAAGGAAAGGAAAAATTCTCAACCATCCACCTCTAAATCGGGTACGCAAAATATTATTAAAGGCTTAGCATCTTCTTCTAATAATGTTTATTATGCTAGTGATGAGGATGATGAAGAAACGTCGGCTCTTGTTAGAAAATTTGCAAAATTTATAAACAAAAATAAAGCAAGAAAGCCAAGAGACAATTCTTGCTTCAAATGCAGAAAATCCGGGCACTACATAGCCAATTGCCCAAAATTAGCGAAAGAGGAACAAAAGAAGAAAAAGCCTTTTCCGAAAAAGAAGGCGTTAAATGCGGACGTCAAAACTTGGGATGAATTACTTGAAACAACCGACGAGGAAGGAGAATCCGAACATGGTCTTATGACCATAGACGATGAAAATACCGAGGTACGCTCTAATGCTTCATCTTCTTCCCTAGTTGATGAATTACAATGTGATTTTGATGAATTGCAAAATGAGTTTCAAAATTTGATTGTTAAATACAAGAATTTGAAAAAGGAGCATAAAGAGCTTAAACTAGAAAAGGATAAATTATTTACTTCTTATGACTCTCTTGATAAAGCTCATGCTATTACTCTTACTATGGTCCGTACTCTTGAAACCGAAAAACAAACGCTCACAAATGATATTGAAAATTTGAAAAAGGATGTGAATCGATTCAATTTAAGTACGGATAAAGTCACAAAAATTTTAGATGCACAAAGAGGTGAGCATTCTAAATTAGGACTTGGTTATAAACCTTTTCAAAATGCTTTTAAGAAAAAGACCAAGGTCCAACCTTTGTACGTGCTAGTAGTCCTCGTATTATTACTTGTTTTTATTGTGGTAAGAATGGACACTATGCTAGCAATTGTAAATTCAAGAATAATTTTAGCTATTATTGGAGACCTAAAGGTCTCAAGGCTAACCCCATGGACCCCAAAATTATAGGGTACCTAAAAATAATTCCTTTGTAGGTTATAGGGGTTATAACAACAATGGAAGATTCAAAATGGCTCGTGGACAGCGGATGTTCACGCCATATGACCGAAAGAGAGAACTTTTTACCAACATCAAGCTCAAGAAGAGGGTATGGTCATGTTCGCAATGACAAAAGAAGAATTCTTGGAAATGGAGAAATTGGTAACTCTTCTTTCTCTCTTAGTAATGTTCTTTTAGTAGAAGGGCTTAAGTTCAATTTGATAAGTGTTAGCCAACTTTGTGACTCAAATTATAATGTTGTTTTTAATAAAGAAAAATGCCTTATTTCCAAAAATGATAAAATTATTTGTGAAGCAATTAGAAAAGGCAATCTTTACAAAATTTGTACAAGTGATTTGGTTAGTCAAAATGTTTCTTGTCTTGTCGCCAATAATGATTTAACTAGCTTATGGCATATGCGACTTGGACATGTTGGATACAAAAATTTGCAAACTATTTACAAAAACCAACATGTAAAAGGACTACCCAAATTGAATTTTGAAAATCTTGGCTTATGTGACACTTGTCAAAAGAACAAATTAGTTAAGAGTAGTTTTAAGCCCAAAAATGAAATTTCCACTACCAAACCCCTACAAATGCTTCATCTTGATTTGTATGGGGATATTGGTCTGGCAAGTCTAAGTGGAAAATATTACACTTTTGTTATAGTTGATGATTTTTCTAGATATACTTGGGCTCTATTTCTTACAAATAAAAGCGATGCCGTTAATGAGTTTGTTAAGTTGTGTAGACTCATTGAAAATGAAAAGGAAGATACTATTAAGTCCATTCAAGTGATCGAGGTGGAGAATTTGACGGCGAATTTAGAGTCTTTTGTGAAACCAATGGATATAGTCATAATTTTTCGGCTCCAAGGACACCTCAACAAAATAGAGTAGCTGAAAGGAAGAATCGGACACTTCAAGAAATGAGTCGGTCCATGCTCAATGAATTTTCACTTCCAAAATATTTTTGGGCCGAAGCCGTAAGTACCGCTTGCTATGTCATTAATCGAGTTTATATTCGTCCTAAAATGAATAAAACTCCATATGAGCTTTGGAAAGGAAGAACTCCAAATATTAGTTATTTCAAAATATTTGGATGTAAATGTTTTATTTTGAATACTAAGGATCAATTAGAAAAACTTGATCCTAAGGCCGATGAAGGAATATTTATGGGGTATTCAATCAAGAGCAAAGCATATCGGGTTTATAATAAGACTAGTGGGGTTGTTGAATAATCTATCCATGTCAAATTCAATAAAGCTTCGGGTGTTGAAAGGATACCCAATGATGAAAGTGATGAAGAGGATATCGTTGAAACCATTGTTCAAGATGAAACTCAAAATGATCAACCTTCAAGCTCAAGTGTTCCTCAAGAAGATAAAGGTGATACTTTGAATCTTCCCGTAGCATTGAAATTTAAGGGAGATCACCCAAAAGATCTTATTATTGGTGATCCCTTGATAAAGTAATGACTCGAGGAAAATTTGCCGAGAAAGCTCTTATATCTCAAAAAGAGCCTAAAAATGCTAAGGAAGCCATTGAAGATGAGGATTGGTTTTTAGAAATGCAAGAGGAGTTGAATCAATTTGAAAGGAATGATGTATGGAAATTAGTACCTTGTCCTCCATCTCAAACCATTATTGGTACAAAATGGGTATTTGGAACAAGCTCGATGACCAAGGCAATATTGTTCGAAACAAAGCAAGGTTAGTAGCTCAAGGTTATTGTCAAGAAGAAGGTATTGATTATGATGAAACATTTGCACCGTAGCACGTTTAGAAGCTATTCGTATTTTACTTGCCTATTCTTGTTTTAAAAATTTCAAGCTTTACCAAATGGATGTAAAATCCGCATTTTTAAATGGTATTATTCAAGAAGAAGTCTATGTAAAACAACCTCCGGGGTTTGAAAATTTTTCTAGGCCTAATGATGTTTATAGACTTAAAAAGGCCTTGTATGGTTTGAAACAAGCACCCCGTGCATGGTATGATAGACTTAGCTCTTTTCTTTTGCAAAATGGTTTTACAAGAGGTAAAGTTGACACTACTCTCTTTGCTTTTGAAAAAGGGCAAGATTGTTTATTAGTGCAAATTTATGTTGATGATATTATTTTTGGTGCTACTAATGAATCCTTGTGCAAGAAATTTTCTAAGTTAATGCAAGGTGAATTTGAAATGAGCATGATGGGGGAGCTCAACTTCTTCCTTGGACTTCAAATTAAGCAATGCCAAGAAGGAATTTATATTTCTCAATCAAAATATACAAAGGAACTTTTGAAGAAATTTGGCATTGAAGAAGGAAGAACCGTCTCTACCCCAATGGCAACAAACGTCAAGATTGACAAAGATGAAAAAGGCAAGTCGGTTGATGAATCCAAATATAGAGGTATGATTGGTAGTTTACTTTATTTAACCGCAAGTAGACGGACATTCTTCATGCCGTATGCCTATGCGCGCGTTTTTCAAAGCAATCCCAAAGAATCTCATTTAAGTGCCGTTAAAAGGATTTTTCGATATTTGAAAGGCACTATTCAATATGGTTTATTTTATCCAAAGAATGAAAATTTTTCTCTTAAAGGTTATAGTGATCGGACTATGCGGGAAATATTGATGATCGGAAAAGTACTTCCGGATCATGTCAATTTTTAGGCGATTGCCTAGTATCTTGGTTTTCAAAGAAGCAAAATTGTGTTTCTCTTTCAACGGCCGAAGCCAAATATATTTCCGCCGCATTTTGTTGTACTCAACTTCTTTGGATGAAACAAACCTTAGCGGATTACAAATGCTCTTTTGAAAATGTACCTATCTTTTGTGATAATATATCCGCTCTAAATATTGCTCAAAACCCGGTTCATCATAACCGTACTAAACATATTGAGATTCGACATCATTTTCTAAGAGATTGTGTCTCAAAACGAAAAATTGAGATATCTTTTGTACCATCTCAAGATCAATTAGCGGACATTTTTACTAAACCGCTAACTTCCGAGACTTTTGCATCAATACGAGCTCGGTTAGGCATAATGCATATTGAATGAGGTCTATGATTGCATTTTGCACGTTTTTAAAACTTAGGGGCGAAAAATCGGATTTTTGGTTGAAAATTCGGATTTTGGAAATTTTATCAAAACAAGTTGAAGAGGTTGAGGCAACCGGTCGCCCTCAATGTCGACCGTCGCCCTCAACAACATCGGTCGCCCGTCACCAAATTTTAGTTAAATTCGGTTCTGTCTTGATTTGACCATTGTGGCTTATTTTGTCTATTTTTCGTCCCCTTCGCCAAATACACTAAAATTTCACTTCAAATGTATTTTCTTGTATATGTTTCATTTTTGGACTTCATTAAGCTCGATTATCATCATCATTGCTCATCTTTACCGAATTAATGGTAAGAATTCTACTCCATTTGCTCAATTGGGTTGAACCCTGAGATTTTGACTTATTTGCAAAATTCTTGATGCTAGTTTCATATGAATGTGATGAGCTTAATATTTATGATGTATTGAATGTTGTTTGAACTGAATTGGTGATGAAAATTTTTGGCTTAAATGAATTTCAAAGGCGTTATATACTTCTAGTTTTATTCGACGCACGCCAAGTGTTCGACAAAATGTTTCAATGAAAAATTCATCACCTACGTGATTCTCTCGATTTGAAAAGTCATATAAGTTTATAGAGATCATGTTTTATTAATCAAATGAGCTTTTGCAAGTCAATTGATCAACGTTTCCCTTTTATTTGGAATTTAAGCTTCAATTTTCAATAAGCTCGATAAATCGATAAATTTGCGCACTTTGATATGAATATATGATATTTTTATCGTGCTAACATTCTTTTTGATGATTCCAAAGGGGGAGAAACAGGAAAAATGCTCATACGCTCAAAGTAGCGAAAATAAGCTTGCAAGAAAAGCTATAAGCTAGGGCTCTTGAAAGCCATAAGCTGTGAACAATGCTTAGTCCATTTGATGTATTGTGGACTTTTATGCTTGACTAATGATGTTTTGTGACAGGGGGAGCTTATAAGCTCATGGAATTAAAGCTTAAGTTGTGAAAGCTAAGCTTTTAGCTTTTAGTTGTTGCTTGTATACTTGTACTTTATATGCATGTTGATAGGGGGAGCTTGTGCAAAAATGATTTTGAAAAATCTTTGCTCCTATCCTTGTGTGCTTGTACTTATGATGTATCTTGTTTGTAATTGATTGTTGTTTTAAGACCAGGAAAATTTGTTTTGTTTTAAAATCGACCTTCTAAAATTGTTTTGGTTTGTAATCATCAAAAAGGGGAGTTTGTTAGATAAATGTTTTTATCAAGATTTTGATGATTTTGTTTTAATAAGATTTTATGCCAAAACAATGTTTTTATATGTTGTCCAAATACTCCTAAATGATTTAAAATGTTTTTACTAATTTTTGGAGTATTTCTTAGAGTTTTTAATTTGATAAAAATTGGACAACACTTTTGATGGTTTTGTTTAAATTGGTTTTTACACCAAAACTATGTTTACAAATGTTGTCTAAATACTCCCAAATGATTTAAAATGTTTTTACTAATTTTTTGGAGTATTTCTTGAAGTTTATTTTTGAAAAAAATCGGACAACATTTCAAAGGGGAGGTCGACCGGTCGGCCAAATGGTCGACCTGTACCTGAAGGAAAGAAAACACGAAACAGAACTTACAGGTCTTGAAAAAAGAGGGAGGGGGACCGGTCAAGGGTGAGGTCGACCGGTCGCACCCCACCTCGACCGGTCGCACCCCCCTGCAACCCCTACCTGGATCGCACTATTTTTTTAAAAATGGTCGAAATCTTCAACAGGCAACCGGTCGCCCTATGTTATTTTTGACACAAAATTCCAATTTGTTGTAACTGTGATGACAAGATTTGCTTTTCAATTTTGTACAATATTTCTACATCTTGTGATCTTCTTTTTGTAGACAAAAGTGAAGATAGAGGAGCCTATGTTGGGAGCCTATGTTGGTGAAGCTTCCTATAAATAGAGGATGAATTGAAGACACAAGACACAACACATACAAGCAAAATACACAACAAGAAATCTGCAAATTGTTCAAGCTTTCATTTTTACATTCTTGTTGTAATAGCCTAAGTACTTTCACTTGCACATCTTTGAGGTCTAGGCTTTTTGATTCTTGATTACACTTGCACTCAATCTTTGTATTGGTTTCATAGAGTTGTAATCTTGAATATTTGTCCATCATTCAACACAAGACATCCTTGTGAGTATTCTGTGGTAAGAATACACTTGGGTGATTTAGGTGATAGGTGTTTGAAGAGTGTGGTACTCTTCAAAGGTGGTGAAGGAAGATTGTGGTAATCTCCTTGAAGGTGTTGTAAGAGGATTGTGGTGATCCTCAAGGTGTTGTATTAATTGTGGTAATTAATAAAATCTTTTTCTTTTTGAAATCCATCCCGAGATATCTTTGGGGTGGTAGAGGATTAGGCCCTAGGTGGGTTGAACCTCTTTAAATCAACGAGTGTTGTTTAATTTCCGAATTTACATTCTTGTCATTTACTTGTTGATTCGAAAAAGAGGGTGATTTGCGACAAATCGGGATAATCTATTCACCCCCCCTCTAGATTATCGTAGCCACTTGGACTAACAACTTTGAAATTCATTCATTTGAAATCCCTTGGAATTTCAAATCTCTCCATCCAAACAGAGACGTAGCTTACTCAGGGGCAGTGTGGTCATTGGACCGCATTGAAATTTTGGGCCAAGCTAAAATAATATTTTTAGCCCAAATATTTTTAAATAAGCCCTGTTAAGTTTTGGGCTGGACCACACTCAAAATTGGTTCAGCCATTAGTAAAACTAATAAACCATCCATCTAAAAAAAACTCAAAAACCCAACTAATCTGCAAATAATTTGAAACATAAAGTGAGATAAAATAAAAGAAAAACACACGCACAGTTCACAAACCTCGACAAAAAGGGGTTAGTGGAGGGAAGCCGCCGACCGACCGAAAGATTTTTCTTGTTTGCTATCAACGACGGATGATCGGAAGCTCACCGGAACCCATAAGAATTGAATATTTTGTATGTGGTAAACTATCATTTTTAACTTTTAATTGTAAAGCCCTAATTTGTTTAGTTTAGACTTCAATTGGTTAATGGTAAACTGTTATTTTTAGCTTTTAATTTTTAAAGCCCTTTTTAAATGATTTCATAATTATATTGTTTTTCTTCCTTGTTTCGTTTTTCTGGGAATTTCAATTTGATTTATTAGATAGTTAATTTTTGTATTAATAACATGGCCAAATTGGTGTTTGTGGATTTAGTGGATAGTTAATTTTTTGGGATCTAATAGGCAAAATTGGTGATTGTGAAAGCAAATATGTTAACTAGAAATGTATACATTTCACAAGCAATTAATTAGAAAGTGTCAGGTTTGGGATAATTTCAATTTGATTTAGTAGATAACCATATCCTTGGAATTTATGTTTAATTTATTTTTCTTGTTGGATTTTGTAGATTATGGAGAGATATTCTCGAAAAAAGAACTCTTGAAGAAAGTATAACTGTAGAAAGCACAAATAGAATTTCGAAAAGTATAAACAATGCATCCGAGGCTACAAATAGAGTTAAGGATGGTTCAAACACAATTGAGAAAAGCTCAAGTATTCTTGTTGAATTCGATGCCGCACAATTTCTCTATGATCCTGGACTTAGGATTCCAATTGCAAACTATAGTCCTAAAATTAGAGATCAAGTTCGAAGAGTATATTTGCAAAAAGGTCCTTGCCAACCTACAGATCATGCATTCCCAAAACGTAAATTTGGAGAAAGCACATAGAGAAGATTCAACTCTTCATGGTTTTCTGAATTTGGTGATTGGTTGGAATATAGTATATCAAAATATGCCGCTTATTGTCTCTCTTGTTATTTGTTTAAAACAAATAAAGGAAAACAATCAGGAGGTGATTCATTTGTTAGCGAGGGATTCACTTATTGGAAAAATAAAGAAAGACTTACAACTCATATTGGGCATCATGATAGTGAGCACAATCAAGCCGGAATGAAGTGTGGAGCATTAATGAACCAAGATCAACATATTCAAATAATTTTTCACAAGCAATCAAAACAGGCAAAGGATGATTATCGAAATCGCTTGTATGCATCACTAGATTGTACACGACTTTTGTTGCAAAAAGGATTAGCTTTTCGGGGTAGCGATGAATCAGAGAGTTCACGCAATCCAGGTAATTTTCGTGTTCTGTTGAAATTTTTGGGTGATCATAATGATGTTATTAAAGGCGTGACATTGGAAAATGCTCCTGAAAACAACAAGTTAACATCACCTGATATTTAGAAGGATTTAGTTAGTGCTTGTGTTGCTGAAACAATAAATGTTGTCTTGAAAGATCTTGGTGATTCATTATTTTCCATTCTAGTTGATGAATCTCGTGATGTGTCCACAAATGAGCAAATGTCAATTGTTTTACGTTATGTAGACAAAAGTGGACATATAAATGAATGTTTCATAGGGATTGAACATGTCACTAGTACCACATCAATCTCACTTAAGGCTGACATTGATAAGATATTTTCTAGATATAATTTGAGCATATCAAGACTGAGAGGGCAAGGATATGATGGGGCTAGTAATATGCAAGGGAAGTTTAATGGTTTAAAAGCACTTATTTTAAAGGAGAACCCATGTGCTTATTATATACATTGTTTTGCTCATCAACTTCAACTAGCTCTTGTGGCCGTGGCAAAGAAAAGTATTCCAGTTGATGAATTTTTTTCGTGTTGTTACTGATGTGGAAAATGTTGTTGGAGGATCTTTTAAGCGTCTGATCTCCTTCGAGAAAAACTTTCAAACTTTATTATTGAAGGATTGAAAACAGGTGAGGTTTCAAGTGGTCGGGGACTTAATCAAGAAAGTAGTCTTCGGCGTGCTGGAGATACACGTTGGGGTTCTCATTATAATTCTTTGATCAACTTGCTTTCCATGTTTTCTGTTGTGGGTGATGTTCTTGAAATGATTTATGAAGACGATTCCTCTTCTTCTGATCAGAAGTTAGAGACATTTAATTTGTCAAAGTTGATACATTCTTTTGATTTTGCATTCAATTTACACATGATGAGAATTGTATTAGGAATTTCAAGTGAGTTGTCACAGGCACTACAGTTGAAAGATCAGGATATTGTGAATGCAATGGATTTGGTGAAAGTTGGCAAGCAACGTCTTCAAATGTTGAGAGAAGATGGGTGGGATTCATTTTTAGATGATGTTTGTAATTTCTGTCAAAAACATGACATTGATGTTCTCAAAATGGATGATATGTATATGCGCAATGATATCTGTGGTCGTCCACAACGTAATGCACCAAAGCTAACAAATTTACATCACCATCGTGTGGATTTATTCTATGTTGTGGTCGATTTGCAACTACAAGAGTTGAATGACCGATTCTCAGAGGTAAGCATGGAGTTATTGCTTTGTGTAGCTTGTTTGTGTCCACAAGATTTGTTTTGTGCATTTGATAAGAAGAGATTGATTCAACTTGCCGAGTTTTACCCACAAGATTTTTCAAGAACAAATATCAATAAGCTTCATGATCAACTTGATACTTATATTTTTGATATGTGTTCTAACAACGCATTTAAAGAGTTGAAAGGCTTGAGTGATCTTGCAGAGAAGTTAGTTGAGACAAAGAAAAATAAGATATACCATTTTGTTTATAAGCTTTTGACTTTGTCGTTAATTCTACCAGTTGCCACCGCTACGGTTGAAAGAGTGTTTTTCTACGATGGCCTTTGTGAAGGATAAATTATGCAACCGAATGAGTGATGAATGGATAAATGATTGTCTTGTTTGTTATGTAGAAAGAGATATATGTCACAAACTTGATAATGATGTCATTGTAAAGCGGTTTCAGAGTATGAAAACACGCACAAAATTATTGTAAGGTACGACTTTTAAATATGTTTTTTATTGCAAAGTATTTTATTTTCTATTTATTAAAATATTGGCTCGACAATCACCCCGTTAAAATGAAAAAAATATTTGACCGCACTGACTGAAAATCCTGGCTACGTCCATGCATCCAAATGGGCCCTAAGCTTAGACCTCTACTACTCTAACTTAAAGAGCTCTTGACTTGTAGGATTGAAGAAGAGGGGCCGATTTTGGGAAGATTTTTAGGCTTGAAGGTTTAGTTTTGAAGTGCTAAGGTTATGGTAAGCATTGTCAATATTCTCCTTATTGCTACTTTTTCCTTTTCTCTATTTTCTTCATCTTTTGACACTCAAACCGCCCTTGTAGAGGTTGCCCTAAGGAAATAGGGGACTTTGAGGAAGCCTTGTGAAGATTTAAAGCCATCTAGACAATTTCTACCTAAGACACAAAAGGTGGGTGAAAATCCTTTCTAAAACTTTCACTATTTGCATAAAATGGCATGTTATGTATGTGATAATTTATGTGTTGTATTTTGTAAAATTTTCAGTCTTATATTCTGGAAAATTTCAAAAAAAAAAAAAGAAGACGTGTAGTAGAATTTATTGACAAAAGTGATTAATACTTAAAAATAGCTTTTGTATGCTGTTTATGCCTATTTCTTTATATATTCGAAAATGGCTGATGAAATATAAAAAATACATCTTAACATATTATATATAATCTGGACATATGAATTTGAGAAGGAACAATCGAACTTTGGCCCTTTTGTAAATATGGCAAAATATAGGGCCAAAAGTGAAAATCTAGAAACTATGAAAACCCTACTGGAAATTTTGAAATCTTGGACCTTATTTACTGTAAATATAATTTATATATGATAAATAATAATTGGGACCCTTTGGGTCAAACAAATGCGATTAAAAGAACATTTAGAATTTATTCGAGATTTTCTTACCAATTAATTATACTAGTAATAAGACGACTTCCTCGCCCGAATAGTCTAGAATTTTATTAAGGACTTCTGCATAATATACTGAACCGAATAACATATCCGGCTAGATTATCCACCGGTAACTATGCCGCGAAATTGAACTTAGGGCATCTCAAATGCCAAGTTTCTAAAAACCTCTACAAACTTACTTTTTGGTGGAGCTCATGGTGCCACATCATAAAAACCTCAAGAAGAAAAAAACCCTACATTTTTCTCCACAATCCAAAAACCTCTAAACAACTTTTTGTGGACTCTACACTCCCCACTATAATATCACATATTTATTATATTTTATATTATATAATATGCATTATTACATTTATATATAAATATATATTTTATATTTTTATAAAATAAAAAATATTTTCATATATATTTTATATATAATAAATATTATTTATATTTATAATATTATTTATATTATATTTTATATATAATAAATACTATTTATATTTATATACATAATTTCTATATAATAAATACTATTTAAATTATTTATCCAAACCCACTTGTGCCATTTTTAATTAAAAAAAAAACTGAGGTGCGGTAGCGTAAATACGGTACCGCTTTTTTTGGGAATCAAAAAACATTTTTGCTTCACAATGGTGGTGAGGTTTTTTAATAAGGTTTTTCTTTGTACAAACCTCTCCAAAAACCTCCCACTACACATGTCCTTATATGGCTGAATATCGAATGTCGTGTCTATGAACACTCCAGTTCCACTGACTGACTGATTAATTGCTCGAATGAGCTAGCTCCTGACTGAACTGTGGAATGGATAAGTCGTGTATGGGGTGGGTAGCTCGGCTGCAATCCCGTACCGGCCTCAATCGTCCAAATCCCAACCTCGAGCCGGATAAGAGAGTTTGGCAGGCGATTGGGTCGTAGTACTGGTATAATCATGATTATGACGATCTCTGGGCTTAGCTGACCCCACTGTGGAGACGTCGTGCCAACTGCGATAGTGGTTACAGCCCTATCCATTGGACGGATAAGGTGACTGTTGGGGAGTCAATGTTTGATCCACACTTCTCTGCCGAATAAGGACGGACTGGGTTGGCGTCACACTTCCGTGCGCAACCACTACTGATTGAATATTGGGTTAGCGTCACACTTTCGTGCACAACCAACTGTTACGGAATTGACGGACTGATTGCTAACTGATACTATTAAACCACTAAGTATATAATAATGACATATGCACGTTTCTTGCATAAAACCCATGAAATGATTTTCCTGCATAAACTATAAGCCTCACTCGCACACACTCACCACACCCACTGAGAATTATTGTCTCACTCCCACTTGTTTTTCCCAACCAGAGGATGAAGTCCCACTGCAAGAGGACGACGGTGAAGGATATGAAGCTTCAGACTAGTTTCATTTTTTATTTGGGATTTGTTAAGACAATTTGAATTTTCAAATTTTAATATGTTTGGACAAGTTTTAGTAATTCCTTATAATAGACGGGCGTAGAACCTGTAAGAGCATCATCGACAATGGATGTAATTATATTTTGTTCCATCTCGACTATACCATACTTAGCCTGTTTTATATTTATGCATATTTGGGAAATTGCTGTTTATGGATGGATTATTTTCATACGTAATAACTGGACCAGCTTAGTAAACCGGCATAAGATTGATCGACTGTGTCACGATTCCGGGTTGGGGCGTGACAGATTTATGCTAAACCCTAAATAGCAAACCTTTGCATTGTCCATATAACACAGCTCCTATAAACAAGTTTTACTTGAGATCAAAGTGTGAAGATCAGTAAGAAAATAAACTGAGTACAAATCCAACCACGACATTCGACATGCATACTTCAAAGTTTTGCAGCATCAATCTATAGAAAGAACGGAAGAATACGGTCCGTTTTTCTTTCAAATAATATCAATAGCCAGTGGTCTCCCTAGCTTGAACAATCAGCCACCACCTCATAATGTATACAAAAATAAATGTTTAGCAGCTGAATCAACCAACTAGTTAAATTATACCAGACCCTCTATAAGATGATATACTTTAGGGAACCAATAATGAGCATCTACACCGAGTTTATTCCCAACAAAATGAATGCCGGAGGTGGAAGACTTGGAATATCGACATAATATCGCTTTTAGGTCAGTAAGAAAAAAAACGCAAGAGCACGGTTTTGCGTTTTTTCCATCCAATATATCTGTAGTTTGCATTCTGGACCGAGAATATTGCACGAGAGTAGCACTTTTCTCATCCATGTCTAGGGAATACCTATTCTCCATATTAGCAAAAGGGATCGCCCCCAGTCTCGGCTATAAATTGAAAAATATAACTGGGTTATCGGTGTTACTACAGCAGCAGCACTTTCCATATCTTTCGCATATATACGACCAACGACCATAAGGAAAGCCATGCTGAAACATAGAGCAACACTACCCCAGAAGACACGAGACTCCCTGCCCCCACAAGACTGCAGAAATAGATAGAGAGAGAGAACAGGGTGTTTGCAAGCATTAGATTACACATGGAATTTCCAGAACCTCAAATAATCTATGGTAAATTACAAAAACTACCCTTCAGGTTTAGCCTAATTATAAAAATCCAGTTATCTTTTAAAATTACAGATACCCCTTAATGTATTATTAAGAACACCTTCTTGAGGTTAGTATTACTAACAAATACTCCCCTCTAGAGTGCATAATTTCTAAAATAGAAACAAATATCAAGCGGGTACTTGTAATTTTGAAAGATAATTGGGCATTTTTGTAATTAGACTGAATACCAAGGGTATCTTTTGTAATTAGCCCAATAATCTATGCCAAAATAAATGAAATAAAAAGGGGGAAAAGGGAAACCTTCCATCTCTGGCAGCCAAAAGGATGGTCAATGCAGTCATCTGCGAGGCAGTTTTCCATTTCCCGAGATTATTAACTGCAACAGCCTGGGAAAGCGGGGGAAGGAGAAACTTTTTAGTGGATCAGCTAATGGAAGCAATAAATTTACAGGCCAGTGAAAATATTTGTAATTGCAAGTTATGTGTTCTTGAGATTTGAACCTCTAAAAGCTTTTTGTCCTTAGAGGCAGCCCATTCCCTGACCGCGGACATGGTTATCTACACATTGATGACTTAGTCAGACATGTAAATGCACTAAACAAACAAAAATAAAAAATTGAAGAATAAAATACATCGTGGAAGCAAAAAAATAGTTTCCGACTAAAGCATCTTATGAGAATAAAAATAAAGCAGCACGATATCACGCAAAATTTTGCCAAGAAAGCACCAACGTCGAACAGAATGTCATTAATTCAGGAATAGGTGTTCTGTCATGTAAATGACATTGTTTTATACATAATAATAAAAGTTTCTAATAATGCAACAAGAACACTAGCAAGCATATGTTGATGAGTTCTAAGAATCACAAACCACTTAGAAGCGCAAATGGAGTAAGTATTTTTTCAATGAACTTTACGTATTCTTCTTCCTCTGTACAAATTGCCTCAAACCCAAGAGTCCGCTCTTGATTTACACTTCATGCCATCAATCATGATAACAGGGTAAGTATTTATGATTCCTTAGGTTGAGTTCTTGTTATCCGATGCTAGGCCTTCATTAATAAAGAGAAGCATAAGGCTGATGAAGCCTTAATAAACACCAATTCCATGTGAATGATGTTAAGTTACACATGGGAACAACCTAAAGACCTTCTAGGGAATTATTTGAAGAAACAACAACAATTATCCATGTAGTTGTGCCAGCACTAGACAGCAAACAGATTCAAGAAAATACTCGAGCCACTAGTTTAAGAAAAAGTGAGTATCTGTCACTCTATTGGGTGGTATGAGAATAGGGTTTAACCCTGTTGCCGTCTTCTTGAGATTCATATATTTCACCCAGCAGTGCCAGTTCTAATTATTCCACTAATATCAACTTGAACAGAAAAGCATATGATACATATAACATACAGGACATTCCAACGGGTTCCTTTTACCCTAGTAATTTCTTATCAGTAATTTACAGACTTATATTTGAAATTAATATTGTAAATCAGAGCGAAACCTAAAAGCGATATGGCATCTGAGGAAGTTCCCACTAAGAAACATGACAATGAAATGACACTGATTCAACCACTCTTACATAAAACTAAGGGGGAGCCAAAGAAGACAAAAGCCAGAACCAGGACAGCGGCCACCAAAAAAATCAACTCCCATATAGGAGTAATCTAATAGGAAATCATAGTTGTACAAGGGTTCATATAATCAAAGAATTGGTGAAAAGAAGCATTTATCCATGCCTAATTTTTTTTTCCAGATACTAGCAATAGAAGGGAAAAAAAAAGGCATGCAGGTCTTTGTTCTAATTGAGATTTGAACAATATGTACCATTCCCAATCCACAAATGAAATATAAATGCTTTCGCTCTTTTTCATAGTCCAGAAAAAGGACAAATAGCTGGTAATTTATTTTACTCCGATCCAATCAATTGGAGTTGGTAATTGATTACTATAGACCAATAAATCATGACATGTTTTCAGGAGGAAATTGAATCTAGCTTTCTAGCAAGCAAGAAAATCTAACAAGTACTTGGCAATACTCAATAGTATATCAGGGCATGTCTGGTTGTTCCTGAAATAAGCTTGGCCACCAATCTCCAAAATATTTAATTAAATGATAGATTGCAGACAAGGGTCACTCTGGCTTCAACATGATAAATGGTTTTATTGAACAAATGATGCATTTGTAGGTGATGCCAAAACACCACCAAGAAAGGAGCAAATTTGGTATTTCCCACCTTAATAATTATTCTGCTTCTGAATATTACACTGCGACAAATGTACTTGAAATTGACATTTCCAGCACTAAAATAATCATTTTACTCAGAATTGACATTAAACAAATACTTCAAATCTTACCTCCCTACCAATTATGGCAATTGCAGGCACAGTCAATAGCCATGGTGCTTGCCCAAACATGCCAGCTTCAAAGGGTCTGGTACACAACAAGATCAAGGTGGCAGCTACCATAAGCTGCATCAATTAAAAAATACAACTCTATAAGGTCCTCTTGCATTAGCTGGCAACAACTTAAGTTTCCATAAAGGGTCAAGCAATCATCCTTCAAAAGAAGATCCACCCATAGAGTTAATAGACATTAGAGTGCCCCTAGAATCCGAAGTTTGGATTTACTCTCCCATATCACCCCTAAATATCAGAAGCTTTTCTTGACATATTAGCTGTTCATTTTATATATTTCCAATTCCTTTTTCGTGTAATATCAAGACTACGGTGGATTCAGAACTTGCTTCTAAACAATTATACTCAAGCAAATACATTGAGCGTGCCAAAATAGCCAGTTTTACCTTATCAGCCACTGGATCCAAAAATGCACCAAATTGAGTACCCAATTTCATCTGTAAAACCATTGTTGTAACAGGAACACGCAAGTCAGGGTATAAATAAACCTCATCAGATGTTTCCAAAAAATTTAAGGTTGAAAAAAAGCACCACCTTTCGAGCAAGGTATCCGTCAAGCCAATCTGTAGTAGCAGCTGCAATAAAAATTCCAACTGTGGCAGTTGGTCCCCACCAGCTCTCAACATAAAAGGCTAGTGAAGAATATAAATATGTCAATTTTATCAATACTACAACAGGTATAAAAATGGCCAAAACTAAATAGACTGAACTGGATATCAAATCAAATTTAGAAAATTCACAACTGCAAAGAACCCAAATCCATCAAAGTTATCTATTTTCAAGTAAAGATACAGGTAAACTATGCAGGTAAAACAGACTCTGACATCCCAAAATTGAAAAATACAAGAAAAAACAACATCTGTGCGATGCAAATATTATATCAAAGTACGATTACTGACACAAAATACACACAGTCATAACTTTTAACCAAATCATCAGTGATGAAAAGATTAAAAACAGATGGGAGATATAAAATTCAGTACATACTGTATACGAGAAGCGGGACGGCGGCGACGCGGCCGATTGTCAAGATCGTGGGCAATGTGAGCAATTTAGACGGCTCCGCAGGCGGTTTCTCGCCGTAGTTCTGCGATGGCGACACGTCCGATTGGTTATGTTGGCTCTCAGCCTTGCCATCTACAGTGGCGCCCATTGAGATTCCGAAATTATTGTTCGTCCTGCGATGGAAACGACCGTCTTGCCCTTTGTTCCTAGAATCGGAGGTGTAGAAGCAAAGATTCTGGCCGTGCTTCCGGCTATGGCAAAACTGGGGGGTAATGTCGAACTGCGCGGCGGCCGCGCATGGGGTTATCCTACACCACCTGCCGGCGAAGTATTTGCGCCGGAGAATTGTTCTCGGATCGACGGTGGCGGTAACGGCAGCGGCGGGGGAGGTGGAAGGGGGTAGATTGTTGAGCAATTTGTAGGGTTTGTGAGCGTGAAGGATAGTGAAATTGGTGAG
The DNA here is from genome assembly GCA_016081115.2 of Rehmannia glutinosa. Taxonomy (NCBI): domain Eukaryota; kingdom Viridiplantae; phylum Streptophyta; class Magnoliopsida; order Lamiales; family Orobanchaceae; genus Rehmannia; species Rehmannia glutinosa. Next base: position 29,890,171 of record CM071936.1, read on the forward strand.
TTTGAGGGCGCCCGGCATGGTGGGGGATATAGGTTAATTGCGCACTTGAGGCTCAAATTAGCGCGTAGGCTTATGTTAGCAGAGCTGGTCCAGCTGGAGAAGGAGATTTGCCAATTATGGCTGGCTGTAGGTACTGAAGAAAATTAAGGTATTGTATGTTATGTTTGTCCATTTCCAAGTATTCATAAAAAGCATATTTGTGTATAATTTTTTTTATCAGAAATAATCAATTTCACTTTTTCTTTTACATATAAAGTAGTATCTCAAATCTATAATTTAAATTATCAATCCTATAATTATTCTAAATCACTTATCAATTAATATTCCCATCTTTTCATTCAATGATACCTATAGAATACACCACCTATAATCTTACAAATATAATATTATATATTTAATATAAAACATTGACAGTGGACCCACCATTATAAACATTTTTTACAAAATCACTATCAACTTTTTAAATTATTATATACATAAAAATTTACTTCAAAACTATTTAACCAAACATATTATCATTTTCAAACCTACATAAATCTAATTTCATTCATCCTAACATAATTCTAAGTTTCACATGAAAAAAATTCAAAACTCATTTTTCAACACAACGAATTGAAAATGGATCGTGGAAACATAACCATATAGTTTTGACCCACGAATTATTGCAAGTTTGAAAATTAACACCTACAATTTAGGATTTTCTTGAATTCTAAAGTACTATTTGTAATTTGATAGACATAGTAAGTTTATACTACCTAAAATTGCTTACAATATTTAAAATCCTAAATGTTTTTAAAACTAATATAAAATGATGTGTTGTACACATTCTGATGTGTACTAATCTGCAGAGCTCTACAACGGACCAAGGGTTCACTTAGGCCATCTCCAACACATAACACTAAATTTGGTGTAAAATTACAGTAAATTTGGTATTTTGGTGTAGTTTTGTTAAAACCATCTTCAACCCATAACACCAAATATTACACCAAATAAATATTGTATTCTTTTCTTTTTATTTTATAGTAAATAAATTTGTTTATTTATACAATTATTTCATTTACTTATATTTTATTACTATTAATGTAATTAACTAAAAACTTACATTTAATTAAGATTACATTAATCAATTATATTACAAAAATAAATATTATGATTTATATTATTATCTCTTTTAGTTTAAATTATAATTATTTGTTAATTATTATTATTTATAGAAAATATTTGTTCCATGTTAAATAAATTAGTTATATATAAAATGAGGATACAACTGGAATTTAAATTTGAAGTAGAAGAAAACTGGAGCGCAAATATGGGATATTATGTTACACCAAATTTGGTGTAAATAAATAGTGTTACACCAATTTTTTGTAGTACTTTTCACTACACCAAATTCGGTGTAAATTTTAACGTTGGGTCGGAGAGTGTTTTTAGCATATTTGGTGTAATAGTGTGAGATTTGAAGTTAGGTTAGAATGCCCTTAGTGAAAGTTAACCAAATTGATTTTGTTAGCGACTTGATTGTGATGCATGACAGGCAAGAAAAAATGAAGACGGAACAATCTGAAACATAATCTACCCGTGGACCATTTCCACCTGCCAAAATTTTAAGTTTGCCGGCATGTCTGAGGTAGCCGCTCTGGTCGAGGATTCCAACCAGGATCAACAGGATCACCCATCAGAAGAAGAACTCAAAGCCCAATGAATGTCAGATTTAGATATGTTAAATGGGCTGCAGTCCCCGGATCAACCCATTCAAATTGGAAAAATAAAGGGTTAAGACAAAATTATTTTGGCCTGTTTAAATCAAGGTTTTTTTTTTTTGCCAGGACTATTCAGCTGGAAGCCCAATAGGGCTAGCATGCTAGCCCGCTATTTTTTTAAAAAATATATATATATAATATAAATATAATATTCTGTATCTATTTTTATTATCTCTTATTAGTATATATTTTTCAAATTCTCATGACGATTTTAGTTTATATGACGTGAATATTTATTTTTATTTTTAAAATTTAATTCTTTGTTTACTCATTTGTAATAATCTTATATTTTTTTACGATTGGATTTCAATAATATATGTGTTGGGGACAAAAATGGTATTTCATAATTTAATTAAATATAATTCATTTTATAATTATTTATTTAATATTAATTGCCCAAATGGCTCTTGATATTTAAACGGGCCCAAAGGAGTCCGAGTTTGGCCCAATTGATCATTTTTCTCCTACGTGGACTGGCCCATAGGCCAAATTCTCCTACACGATCCACGAGGCCCATCTCCTAGGTATAAAAAGGTCCCTCCTATTAACTGTAAGGAAAAACTCATAATTAATTATTCTTCTACGCATTCAATATTCATTTACTGTCTTAATCTCTCTCTCTCATTGATCGTGCTAACTTGAGCTTCGGAGGGGCCACCCTGGGACAACCCCTGGGGCCCTCTAACGTTTGCGCTTGTGTGCAGGCAAGTATTCAATCGAAGGAGTTATGATAAGTGTCATTTTGTACATATTTTGTGTTATTAATTCAATAGTTTTGAATTGTTTTGTTAGAAAAATCATAGTTTCTCAAGTATTTCTGTAGCATTTCATCGTGTGATGTGTTTAACATTATAGGTGGAGCAATTTGGAGCAATGTGAAGCCAATATTAATTGTAAAAAGGCAAGAAAATCACTCAACATGACTTGGGGTGTCAAGTAACATGGCCATGTTCAAAATTGGAAAAAGGGTCCAAAACGGCCAAACCGTGTCACCGAACACGGCCATGTTGAAGGGGATCAAAAGAGGAGGAAAAATCGCACAAAACAGGCCCGAACACGGCCTGGCCGTGTCGTGCAACACGGCCGTGTCAGGCTTATTTTCAACAAATTTTGTGCAGCACGGCCTGGCCGTGCTGCCCAACATGGCCGTGTCAGGGCCACTTTCAGACACTTTTTCTTTGCAGAATTTGGGGAAAACTCACCAACCAACCCATTTTGGCCACTTTTGTACACTTTTAACACCCTATTTTGTTGAAACATGTCTCCATGTCCCTTCCCTCGTCACTTGAATACAAGAATTCACCAACCAACAAGGAAAATGGGGGTGATTGTTTAATAAAAGAGAGTACTATCAATGTATTGGTTGCCTATAAAAGCCAAGGGTTGAAGTTGGGAGATTCATTCATTAGATACTCAGGAAATATTAATTGTATTCACTTCATTAAGTAGAATTGGGATCAAGAGGTCTTGGAGAAGAAAGCTTGGGGCAATATTGGAGAAGAAGGCTTGGAACAACATCATCAACCAAGGAAGAAGTCCATTAAGATTTTGAGAAAGATAAGTACACCATGTCTACAATACTTAAATCTTCTTGTGTAATTTACTCTTTTGTCAAAATCATGAGTAGCTAAAATCTTAGTGTTTGAGTGTAATGAATTCTAGAATGGATTTGTGATTGAGGTTTGTATGTTTTTAATAAAATCATCATGTCTTGTGTGATTCACTTATATCATGCTTATCTCATTTGAGTTAATATTTCCGTATATTAATTTGATATCTTTTCTTCATCGGGTAATCGAAAGATTTATGGTGAAAAAGAAATTGTATAAGTGAAAAGAGTTGCATGCAATCCTAGATATAGGACGACATAAATCTTCTCGGATTAGGTCAAACCTAATATGGGAATTCATAAATCGTTATAATGCAATCTTGGGGGTTTTAACTAGAAAGAGATTTCAGTTAATCAACTTGAGATTAGGAGTTTTTCGCCTTGAGAAAGGGATTAACTTAAATCGAATTTCTACGGTCCACATAACATGGGATTTTATTAAAAGAGGTTGGTTTTTGCTTAAGGGCTTATGGTTGAATTTTTAACTTGTCAAATCACAAAAACATTCTAGAGGGATTTACATTCAAACACACTTCTATCTCTTGATTTCTTATTCTACAAATTTTACTTCATTTTTACACTTTGATAATTTAGATTCTTTATTTTTTTTATCAAACAAAAACTCTGAAAATTGTTAGATTAAATAACAAAAAGACGGTAATTATTAGTACTTACAATCCTCGTGGGAATGACACTCGGTACTCAATAATCTATACTATTAAATGATAGGTGCACTTGCCTACGGTTTTAAAGGTAGCTTTTGAGCCATCAAGTTAGCAGTTCAAAGAGCAGAAGACGAGAAGACTTCCCCCTCACGAAGAGGACTAGCTCGAAGACTTTCCTATTAGAAAGATGATTTTGGTCAACTAAGTTGACTTGGGTGATCTATTCTAAAAAGCATAATGATGGAAATGGGGTGGGTCGGGGGCGAGTTGGTGAAGACCCATACCCGCCTCGTGCCTAAAACGGGGCGGGGCGACCTGTTCTGCCCCTGATGGCTCAAAAGCTACTCTAGAAAACCTTAGGCAAGTGCACATATCATTTTGTAGTATAGATTATTGAGTACCGAGTGTCATTCCCACGAGGATTGTAAGTACTAATAATTACCGTCTTTTTGTTATCTAATCTAGCAATTTTCAGAGTTTTGTTTGTTAAAATGGAAAATGAAAACTAGAGAATTTAAAATAATTGCAACTTACAATAAATCAAATAAAAGTAGATTGTAGAATGAGAAATCAAGAGATAGAAATGTGTTGAATGTAAATCCTTCTATAATGTTTTTGTGATTCAACAAGATACAAATACAACCATAAGCCCTTAAGTAAAAAAAACCAACTCTTTTAATAAAATCTCATGTTATGTGGACCGTAGAAATTCCCGATTTAAGTTAAACCCTTTCTCAAGGCGAAAAACTCCTAATCTCAAGTTGATTAATTGAAATCTCTTTCTAGTTAAAACCCCCAAAATTGCATTATAACGATTTATGAATTCTCATATTAGGTTTGACCCTAATCCAGAAGATTTATGTCGTCCTATATCTAGGATTGCATGCAACTCTTTTCACTTATATAGGTTCTTTCTCACCATAAATCTCTCGATTACCCGATGAGGAATAGATATCAAATTAATATACCGGAAATATTAACTTGAGAATTTTATTAAAAACATACAAACCTTAATCACAAATCCATTCTAGAGTTCATTACACTCAAACACTAGGAGTTTAGCTACTCATGATTTTGACAAAAGAGTAAATTACACAAGAAGATTTAAGTATTGTAGACATGATGTACTTATCTTTCTCAAAATCTCAATGACTTCTTCCTTGATAGATGATGTTGATCCAAGCCTTCTCCAATGTTGCTACAAGCTTACTTCTCCAAGACCTCTTGATCCCAATTCCACTCAAAATGTTGGACACAATGAATATTTTCTAAGTGTCTATGATGAATACACAATAAATCTCTATATGAATGAATACTACATGAATGAATTTCACAACTCAAACTCTTGGCTTTTATAGGCACCATCTTTGTGAAAGAACACATCAACCTTAATCACAAGACATGAGAATTTTATTAAAAACATACAAACCTTAATCACAAATCCATTCTAGAGTTCATTACATTCAAACACTAGGAGTTTAGCTACTCATGATTTTGACAAAAGAGTAAATTACACAAGAAGATTTAAGTATTGTAGACATGATGTACTTATCTTTCTCAAAATCTCAATGACTTCTTCCTTGATAGATGATGTTGATCCAAGCCTTCTCCAATGTTGCTACAAGCTTACTTCTCCAAGACCTCTTGATCCCAATTCCACTCAAAATGTTGGACACAATGAATATTTTCTAAGTGTCTATGATGAATACACAATAAATCTCTATATGAATGAATACTACATGAATGAATTTCACAACTCAAACTCTTGGCTTTTATAGGCACCATCTTTGTGAAAGAACACATCAACAAATGCTCCACTTCCATGGTTGTTAGTTGAATCATTGTGTGCACATTCATGGTTGAGTTGGTTGAATCATTGTATTCACATGACAATACTCCACTTCCATTGGTTGAGTTGGTTGAATCATTGTGTCCACATGACAATTGAGGGGATAATGAAGTTTGGTGCAGCAAGATGAGGTGTAAAAATTGCTCAAAGGTTGTCAAAAAGCAAAAGTCTCCATTATTTCCGCCAAAAGAAGAAAAGATTTTGAGCTGGAGACAAAACACGGCCGTGCTTAAAAAGCACGGCCTGGCCGTGTTTTCTTCGTCATTTGGGATTTTTGGCAGGGTGTGCTTTTAAACACGGTTTGGGCGTGTTTTGATGATTGGCATGGGGAACACGGCTGTGCTTTGTAAGCACGGCATGGGTGTGTTTTTCTGTTTTTCTTGTTTTTTTCCCTTTGAAGCATGGCCATGTTTCCCAACACACTAGGGGTATGTTTTGCACGAGATTGAGTCTTCTTGCCTTCTTTTCGATAAATGTTAGACTTTGTTTTTGTTCGTATTTTCATACGAAATCCATACGAGTTTGCTTCAAGTCTTTACCTTCATCATTTAAAACAAGTCAATGTGATTTTTCTTGAATTTATTGATTAATGAACTAAAAAGTTAAAGAAATTATCTAAAAAGAGTTATAAAAATGTAAATAAAAATGCACTTATCAAACCGCCTACAACTTGGAAATTTTGCTTGTCCTCAAGCAATTTTAAAACAAAGAGTGGGGTTGAAAACAAAAATGAGGTATCTATTTTCACAATTTCGACATGATTGAAGTAAATCGCTAACCTTTTTATTCCCAATTGAGTCAATCAATTCGTTCTTCCAAGTCAACCAATTTGTTAAAAAGAGGGTGACTTCAGTAATTGGAATCGTTTAATCATCACAGTTGTCGTATCACAGAAATTGTTAATCATTTGCTTAAACCAAATAAAAGAATGTAATGATAAAAGGAGATGTCCAAAACTCGGGTTTTATTTTCATGCATATAATTATAAATTAGGACATTTTTGAGGCAAACTTCCACTAGGTTTAAATTTTGAATGACTTTCCAAAAACTCCTAGGGTGGTATCCCATACTCATGTTTGTGTCGCCGTTTTACGTAAAAGACAAACATGGGGCTCATGAATGCTCCTAGTTACTAAGCAGCAACAAACAGAGGAGTATAACCTCGATTTGTCCTTTTTTATAAAAATATAAACAATTTATTTTTTTTTATTTTTATTTTTCATTTTTTTTAATAAACCCGAATAATAATTTCTCCAATGATCATGACACAAAGTATCTAATTTTAAGCAAAATCCAAACTATTTTCATGACATTAAACTCTTTTGGCCAAATTCATCCTTTTACTAGAGTCACACGGTTTTAATACATTTTGGCGATTTGAGTTCTCAAAAAGATGACTTTTTCGGGAGAAAAATGGTTAAAACAAATCCACAAACAACTTATCTAATTGTAAAAAAAAATATCTCATGTTTGTTTGCAAGATATTTAAAAAGTGCATAAAAAAAATAAAACATCCACAAAAATAACTAAAAACACAATCTCACACAAATCTAAAAAAAATTATCCAAATGTGCTGATAAATCTCACCACCTCCAACTTCAAGGGTCACATTGTCCCCAATGTGAAGAAGGAGATGTGATACAGTACGGATTAAAAAGCGTAAAAAAAAATGAAACAAGAAAAATACGACCTTCATTGTGGTGGTGGAAAATGTCCTTGCGAAATATGCCATTGTTGGATACGATCCATCATGGAAAAATAGGACTGTTGTTGGTCGTATTGTTGTTGCTGCTGCCGTTGAAGATTCATGAAGTATTGTTGTTGTTGTTCTTCAATTCGAGCGTAGTGCTGCGTCATCATTTCCCCGTGGCGATCCAATATAGCTCGCTGCTCCATTTGCTCCAACCGAATGGCGTGGAGAAGAGATCTAGTATCATCCATGGGGGGTGGTGGTTGCCTTGGTGTTTGAGACGCCGAGGGAGCATCAATATCCGGTTCCTCACTTTGATAGGCATCCGTGTCTGAGGCCGGCGGTGCGGGTAATCGGAATGCATTCGGGTTATCACCCTGCGGGTACATCATCTTCCAATTGTCCGGATCCCGAACCGAAGTGTGAGAAGGGTCCGACAATAGATGCATGTAGTATGTATTTTTGAACCTTAAAGCATAACCCATACCGCTCCGTTGAATCATTCACATAGCAATGCAAGATTCAAAGTCGATCCGGGTTGGTCCCCGGGCTTGCTCGAGTCCTGCGAGGTTATAACCATAATGGGTGGCGATAGGAGTAATAAGGCCACTAATGACGATTTTACCTCGATTTTTCTTGTTCACTTTGAGAAAATGCTTTGCGAGATAAGAACCCGTGTCAGCCAAAGAGGAATTTACCATAGACCATAGAAAATAGAGTTCATCAACTCGGACGACCCCTTCACTTTCGCCCCGGCCAAATAGTGTGCTTGAGAGCACCCGATGGATATAACGGAAGCAAGGATTGACGATGCATGAAGATTTTGATGAGGAAGGATTATATTCCAGCTCATGCGTAATAGCTTGCCAAAATTGTCGATCACGGTGTAGACATGTAAATTTTGTTGGCCAATTAAAGATTGCCAAATATCAAATTCTTGTAAATCAAGATTTATCTTGATTTATTATTATCTCTTTTGATAATTATCAGAATTGTGATTAAAGGGATAATATTAAATCTTGAAGGACCAATCAAATTAGAGTCTTCACCATATGAGATATCCAAGAACCCCTCTCCTACAAGTATAAATAGGGGTCATTCTCAAGGAATTAAATCACAATTCAAAGAGAAGAAATCCAAGCAAGAAGGCGGTGGAGGAAATTCTCTCAAGTCAAGAAGAATATATTCAAGGAGATCCACGGTGTTCAAGGCGTTCATCGCGGAATCCACTTAAATCACGGCGTTTAATCCGGGAATAAGCTTTCAAGCACTCGCGTTAACATTATTAAAGTCAAATCCATCTTGGAGGAAGATCAAAGAGTCAAATCCGCCAAGAAGTTTTCATATCCAAGTCAAATATCGTCAAATATATCACGTTTGATTCGGGATTAAGCTGTCAAGCCCTCGGATTAACGTTATTCAAAGTCAAGTTCAAGTTTGGAGAAGATCAAGCTGAAAAGTTCATCTCCAAAGTCTCAAATTTCAAATATTATATTTTTTGAAGAAAAGAATCAGAGGATTATTTAGAGATTGTAACCTTTTGATGTTTTGATCCATATATAAATTCAATTTGTCCTATTTTTCTTGTTTGTTTATTCGCAGACAATAAAAATTTGTGTTACAAATTTTTGGCACGCCCGGTGGGACTATCTCTACCTCTCATCTCTTATCTTCAAATCAAGTTCAAATATAAAACAAGATGGCCAACCATTCCAAGTCCACACATGTTGACCTTTCAATGTCGAACCACGAAGCCACTGCTCCAATATACAAGCATAAGGGGGCAAGGGAAGATGGCGAGTCATCGAACCATGAATTTACTTCTCGAACAAATGAAGGGGCATGGAAACAAGATGGCACACATGAAGCTGCAAATAAAGAATCGTTGGGCCCGCTCGACATGCACGCACATTCTACAAGCTCAAGCTTTGAAACTGGAGCAGTCGTGATGGTCCAATCTACTTCACTCGAAGAGCAACTTGTAAGTTTGACGAGGGCCGTAGAGGGACTCACAAAACATATTCAAGACCGAGACTCCCAAATTATGAAGTTTATGAACAAAGTAGATAATGTTGATACAAGCCATGTGATGTGCAAACAAGATGAAGCGCATGATGAAGTCGAGGCATCCATGAGGCAACAAACAAACGAAAAGGAGGAGTATCTCGCAAAGAAGTTGCAAGTCTCATCCGATGGCTTGATTCCAGTTGACCAACTCAAGGAGTTCATCATGGGGACTATCAAAGATAAGATTGATGGGAGTTCCAAATCGTATTTGACTTACGCCAAGCCGTACACACAAAGAATTGACAACTTGAAGATGCCTGATGGTTATCAACCTCCAAAGTTCCAACAATTTGATGGTGTTGGCAATCCAAAGCAGCATGTGGCTCACTTTATTGAAACGTGCAATGATGCTGGGACCTATGGTGATTACTTAGTGAAGCAATTTGTCCGATCCTTGAGAGAAAGTGCGTTTGATTGGTACACCGACTTGGGGGCAAATTCAATTGACACTGGGAGCAGTTGGAAAGAGAATTTCTTAACGCTTTTATATAGCACACATTTAATGTTAGTATGATTGAACTCTCAAATTCATGCCAGTGGAAGGGAGAGTCCGTCATTGACTATATCAATCGTTGGAGGGACTTGAGCCTCAACTGCAAAGATCAATTATCCGAGGCTTCAGCAATTAATATGTGCATCCAAGGAATGCATTGGAGCCATGCTACATACTTCAAGCAATAAAGCCAAAAACTTTTGAAGAATTAGCAACTCGAGCACATACCATAGAGATAAGTTTGAACTTCGACCAACAAGAATGCCCAAGTGATTTGAAAGAATGATGATGATGAAGAAGAAATTGAGCCATCTTCAACTTCTCGCTCCTAGATACGAGCATAAACCATCTAAAAGTGTCAAAATAAAATATGCCCAAATGCTCCTTGATAAGAGCCTAAACTATCAATAACACTCCTTGACATGAGTATAAAAGGTCCATATCTCGAGTTCAAATGTCTACTCCTTGATACGAGTATAAACTATCAATATGTCTCAAATTCAAATGATTACTCCTTGATACGAGTATAAACTATCAACTTATCTCGAGTTCAAATGTCTACTCCTTGATACGAGTATAAATTATCAACATGTCTCAAATTCAAATGATTACTCCTTGATACGAGTATAAACTATCAATATGTCTCATATTCAAATGATTACTCCTTGATACGAGTATAAAATATCAATATATCTCACATTCAAATCAAGACTCCTTGATACGAGTTTAAACTATCAACATATCTCTAGTTCAAATGTCTATTCCTTGATACGAGTATAAACTATCAGCATATCTCAAATCCAAATGAAGACTCCTTGATATGAGAATAAACTATCTACAAATTCAAGAACTTCTCGATATGAGTACAAACAATCTACAAATCCAAGTACTCCTTGATATGAGTTTAACCTATCTCTATGTCCTAAGTCCAGCGAAATGTTGTGAGTTGATCATTGGATGAAAGAGTTCGAGACTAGTTCACTTTTCACATTCGCCGAAACAAATGCACATGAACAAGTCTCGAGGGGGCATTTGTAGACATGTAAATTTTGTTGGCCAATTAAAGATTGCCAAATATCAAATTCTTGTAAATCAAGATTTATCTTGATTTATTATTATCTCTTTTGATAATTATCAGAATTGTGATTAAAGGGATAATATTAAATCTTGAAGGACCAATCAAATTAGAGTCTTCACCATATGAGATATCCAAGAACCCCTCTCCTACAAGTATAAATAGGGGTCATTCTCAAGGAATTAAATCACAATTCAAAGAGAAGAAATCCAAGCAAGAAGGCGGTGGAGGAAATTCTCTCAAGTCAAGAAGAATATATTCAAGGAGATCCACGGTGTTCAAGGCGTTCATCGCGGAATCCACTTAAATCACGGCGTTTAATCCGGGAATAAGCTTTCAAGCACTCGCGTTAACGTTATTAAAGTCAAATCCATCTTGGAGGAAGATCAAAGAGTCAAATCCGCCAAGAAGTTTTCATATCCAAGTCAAATATCGTCAAATATATCACGTTTGATTCGGGATTAAGCTGTCAAGCCCTCGGATTAACGTTATTCAAAGTCAAGTTCAAGTTTGGAGAAGATCAAGCTGAAAAGTTCATCTCCAAAGTCTCAAATTTCAAATATTATATTTTTTGAAGAAAAGAATCAGAGGATTATTTAGAGATTGTAACCTTTTGATGTTTTGATCCATATATAAATTCAATTTGTCCTATTTTTCTTGTTTGTTTATTCGCAGACAATAAAAATTTGTGTTACACACGGAACCCCAATGGCTTTATACGTAACCCATTTGTGGGTAAATCATAGATAGAATTAAATTCTGCCAGTGTGAGTTGGTGATCATTGTTGAAAAGCCGAAAGGTGATACGCCCTTCTTCGTGTCGGCTCACGATGTGATCTCAGCGTTATAGGAACTCAGAAATTCTAATGTGAGACGGATGTAGGTGGGCGTGGCTAGATTCATGAAATAGCCCCACCCAAGCTGATTGAACATCCAATCCACATCTGTAAGAAGCCCGAGTCCATCCAATGTAGGGTTGTCTGAGAATCATGTGTTTATAATTTGGCGTTGGCCTAGAAGATGATATTGGGCCTCCTGATCGGCATCCCGGAAAGAAATGCCATATGGGTTGGCAGGGACCGGTGTGTTAGTGCGAGCGGCTCGACGACCGCTGTGTTCGGGGGCCGCGGAGGATGAAGCACCACTGGTACGAACGCGCTTGGACCTAGGATTCCTATGTCAATAGAAACTTATAACAGCGTGAAAAAATCATTCTAATAGACATAACAATACTCCAAGCATCAAGGATTACCAATTCATCCAAAATTTCGCCATATTAACACATTTATTCAACAAGAATCAATCTTCAAAACCTATACACCCCATTTGCAACAATAATTCAACAACATCCCCTTTTCAACAACATTTTAACAATAGCCAAATAGCAATTCAACAAAAACAATGATATCTCAACAACAATTTAGGAATATCAATCATATGAACCCAAGACTAACTCTTCAAATTTAGTTCATGAATATCAAGAACAAATGACTAATTCCTTAATTTAGCAAGATGAACATCACAAGAATAATTTCACACCATTACCACAATAATCAAGAAATTACCACAAACAAACTCAATTAAACTCACAAAAATCACAAAAAAATATGTCATAAAAAGAAATTCATGATTTTATCATTAAGCCACAAATATCCAATTTTTAATTTCCCTAAAATTCAATTTCTAGGGCATGAAAAATTGGTAACAAAAATTCATGAAATTCCTAATTACAACATGGGATAACCTTCACTACAACACACAAAAGAATAAACATACCAATTAAACAAGAAAAATTCGAAATTGAAAGCAAAAATTGAAAAAGAAAAGAAAAGAACACCAATACATACCTTGAAGACATTGTGAAGAGGAAGAAGTGAGAGCCTTGTAATGTGAAGGTGTGTGGTGTGGTGAAGTTTTTTGAGAGAAGAGAGAAGAGAATTTGGGATTTAGGGGAAGGGTTTGAGAGAAAGGGGGAATTTGGGGAAGAATAAGGGTTTTTGGGGAATAATATAAGATGAAAATCGATTTCCCCTGTTTTAGGCGGCACCGAACACGGCCATGCTTTGAAAGCATGGCCAGGCCATGTTCGGTACGTCTTTCACCCTTCAGATTTTTTTTTCGATTTAAAACACGGGCGTGTTATTTAACACGCCTTGCCCGTGTTTCGTACGCTCACCAGTCTTTTTCAGTTTTTTATTAATTAAACATGGGCGTGTTCAAAAACACGCCTCAGCCGTGTTTGGTACGTCTTTCCATCCCCAGATTTTTTTTATTTTCGAATTAAAACGCTGGCGTGTTTAAAAACACGCCCAGGCCGTGTTTTGTACGTGAATTATCAACATGGCCTGAATTGAAGAACACGGCCAGGGTGTGTTCGTCAATTGATTGGCAAACATGGTCGTGGTGGACAAACACGACCTGACCATGTTTCTATTTTTTTTATTAAAACAAAACATCCGTAAACAACAAAAAATAGGAAAAATTAAGCGAAAGAAAATACACACAAAATACCGGGTTGCCTCCCGGGTAGCGCTTCTTTTATCGTCGTGTAGATGGACCTGTTTTACCTCTACTCGTGTGGTGTATTTTGGGGGTCGTTAAGACGGATGGAATCTCGATAACTATCATCGATGGTGCCCCCAAAATAAAGCTTCAGACGATGTCCGTTTACCTTGAATGTTCCCATTTCCTTGTGCGTATTTCAATAGTCCCGTAAGGGAACACTTGAGTAACAGTGAATGGGCTGGACCACCGGGATTTTAACTTACCTGGGAATAGTCGGAGTCGGAAATTGAAGAGTAACACTTGATCACCAGGTTGAAATTCTCTTGTTTGCTTAATGCGTTTGTCATGCCATTGCTTTGTTCGTTCTTTGTAAATTTTCGAGTTCTCGTATGCCGAATTTCGCCATTCTTCGAGTTCGTTAATCTGCAATAAACGGTTATTTCCTTCACTTGACAAATCATAATTAAGCATTTTAATAGCCCAAAAGGCTTTGTGTTCAAGCTCAACCGGTAAATGACATGCCTTACCATAAACGAGTCGGTATGGAGTAGTCCCTATCGGCGTTTTGAAAGCCGTTCTATAAGCCCAAAGGGCATCGTCGAGTTTAAGGGACCAATCCTTGCGAGAGTGTCCAACTTAATGAATACTACATGAATGAATTTCCCAACTCAAACTCTTGGCTTTTATAGGCACCATCTTTGTGAAAGAACACATCAACAAATGCTCCACTTCCATGGTTGTTAGTTGAATCATTGTGTGCACATTCATGGTTGAGTTGGTTGAATCATTGTATTCACATGACAATACTCCACTTCCATTGGTTGAGTTGGTTGAATCATTGTGTCCACATGACAATTGAGGGGATAATGAAGTTTGGTGCAGCAAGATGAGGTGTAAAAGTTGCTCAAAGGTTGTCAAAAAGTAAAAGTCTCCATTATTTCCGCCAAAAGAAGAAAAGATTTTGAGCTGGAGACAAAACACGGCCGTGTTTTCTTCGTCATTTGGGATTTTGGTAGGGTGTGCTTTTAAACACGGTTTGGGCGTGTTTTGATGCTTGGCGTGGGGAACACGGCCGTGCTTTGTAAGCACGGCCTCGGTGTGTTTTTCTGTTTTTCTTGTTTTTCTTCCCTTTGAAGCATGTCCATATTTCCCAACACACTAGGGGTGTGTTTTGCACGAGATTGAGTCTTCTTGCCTTCTTTTCGATCAATGTTAGACTTTGTTTTTGTTCGTATTTTCATACGAAATCCATACGAGTTTGCTTCAAGTCTTTACCTTCATCATTTAAAACAAGTCAATGTGATTTCTCTTGAATTTATTGATTAATGAACTAAAAAGTTAAAGAAATTATCTAAAAAGAGTTATAAAAATGTGAATAAAAATGCACTTATCAGCCCCAATTTAAATTAAATTAAATGAAAAAAAATATATTTATAATATATTTATAAAATATTATTTACAAAAGTTGTTATTATCAATTTATAAATGTTAGATATAATATAAGAATACATAAAAATATATATTATAATATATATTATATATGCAAAATATATATTAGAATATATTTTAAAAATAAAAATTCTATGCGGCGCGGGGCGGAAGTGATACCCAGACTAGTCGCGCCATGCCACGGATCACGAGGCGGAGTGACCTAAATGGGGCGGGCCGAGGTGGGAACCCATGGGTCGGGTCAGAATTGTCATCCCTAAAAAAGCAGCATCATTTTAGCACCGTCTATGGGAACGAAGCATCACACACGACCTTTGAAGGACATAGGCGACCAGAAGATGATACATACCATCTCTGGAGGACTGGTGTATGGAGGTTCAGCTCGTGAAGAAAGCCATGCTTCGGAGCTTAAGATGAGCGCATTTTCAGTACAACACATTCCACTTGGAGACTTACTGCGTAGAAAAACCCCAAGAGGAGATAATCTTTGATGAAAAAGACATTTCCCGGCTCGGGAGGGAGCGTTTGCTGCTCCCTTGTTATCTCCGTAGTTGTAGCCAATTATTGGGTGAAGAAAACATTTGTGGATATTGGGAGCTCCATGAACATCCTATCCTACAGTTCATTTCGCTAGCTAGGATTTGAAGACTAAGTTTTAACTGAAGTCATTACCACATAACAATACATTAGCCAGCAGAAGATCCTCATCCTTGGAGAGGTGATGTTTTCTCTCTCATTGGGAAGTTACCCACGTCGGGTCCCGAAGATGGTGAAGTTTTCAGTGGTGAATGCCCCTGCAGTATAATGTGATCCTTGCTCGTCAATCTTTGAATGCATTCAGGGATATTGCCTTTATCTACCACCAGAAGCTAAAATCCCTCACTCCCGAGGGGATCGGAGAGAATGTGGAAACAATAGCATAGCCCAGGAGTGCCATCATACTGCCTGGGAGGAGGAGCCCCAACCCTGGGACCTAGAGCTTTGGAATTAACTGCTCACTCCCGCAGAGGTGGGCCTATTCCAGGAAGAAGATTACCTCGAAGAGCCTCAAGAGGAAGAAAACTCCAGCGCCCATAGGCCGAAGATAGAACCCAAGCTTGAGGCAGTAGAGCAAATCAAATTAGTGGTCTTGGACCCAGACGACTAGACAAGGATTGTGCAACTCGGAACTGAGCTAGACTCGGACGTGGAGCAAGAAATCACTGAAGTCCTCAGAAGAAACGTGCAAGTGTTCGCTTGGGAAATGAAGGACTTGCAAGGGATCCCTCCAGAAGTCTTTTTGCACCAACTAGAGGTAGACCCGACCTACAAACCAGTAAAGTAGAATATGAGAGCTTTCTGGCTAGAACGAAGTAAAGCGATAAAAGAAGAAGTTAACAAGTTGCTCGAAGGAAAATACACTAAACTTGTGCAATATCCGAAATGGCTGGCTAATGTGGTGCTCGTCCCCAAACCTAACAAAAAATGGAGAATGTGCATCGATTTCACAGACCTGAACAAGGCTTGCCCAAAGGATTCATTCCCGCTCTCTCGGGTTGACCGACTGGTGGGAACAACCTCAAGATGCGAGCTCCTGAGCTTTTTGTGTTAAGGACAAAATAGGTGTCAGAAAATGTGATTCTTTTATTCCATAAATTAGCTATAATGTGTTAAGGACCAAAACTGTTAATACTCGAAAGTTATAGGACTAAAATTACTACTGTTAGAAAGATAAATGACCAAAAATGCTATTTAGACATAAGGGCAAAGTTGTCTAGGACCAAAAATACAACTTTAAAAGATAAAGGACTAAAATTGCAACTACCCCAAAGTTACAGGACTAAAACTGCAATTTACCCAAAAAGAAAATGTGAGGTAGATGAATGGGTTATTTAGAAATGACACTGACATTAATATATAAAACTTTAAAATCGTGTTGATTGATTTCATGTACAGGCTCCTTCCATCTTATTCAAATATAAATCAATGAGAAACCAAAACATGATTAAAAAATATATATATAATTTATTTGAGTTCTTAGCTATTTCTGAATTAAAAAGAAAAACGTGATATCTACTTTCAGAAAACATTAGACACATTATAATGTGAAGTTAAAATAATAAGTAATTACTATTTCTACTTTTTAAAAGTGTATATATATATAGGATTTGGTTCAAATGAGACCACCCTCCCTAGGTAAGACAGTATGGACTCATCTTACCCAATGATCTTAAAAATGAAGGGATGTGATTAATTCATTTTTTTTTGTTTTTCCTAATTTTTCGCTGATTTGAAGGGTAAGGTTGTAATTTTGTAATTCAAATTAATGGTCCCAACGTTTTTCTGGTATGTTTGACTTTTTGAAACCGTTTTTATGGGGTGAGATTGAAATTGCTGGATTTAATGGCTTAATTTAAGGAAGCAGTTTTCTTTCCAATTTTTTTTATTTTACAGTATAGTTAGGGTTCTTCTACTGCTTAATTATCTATTAAATAATGCATAATTAATTTTTTTGTTGGCACTGTTTTACGAAAATAAGACATAATTGAATATAACGTCCTGCATATTTAGTTATACTACACTACATAAATAGTTTCAATACAATGCATAGTTAGTTATGAAAAAATAGGATGTTACTTTTGGAAATTATGAAAATGGGATGTTACATAATGTACTAATATTTAATTATTCCACATTGCATAGATAGTTTCTATATAATGCATAGTTAGTTGATTTTGCTGCAAAGTTTATGACACATTGCATAGTTGAGAATATGCACCGTGTTTTTAATTCTTAACACTGTATAAATACCTTCTAGATAATCTATAGTTAGTTGATGTTTGCTGCATGTTTTCAAATATGTAATATCTTATAGTAATTTATGCAACGTTTCTTCACAATTTTTTTTTCTTTGTAAAATATGCAGAAATCGTTAATGGCGTGTTTTTTCATCGTTGTTCTTTCATTTGGAACAAAAATCGCATCTTCTTCACTGTTTTTTTTTTCACAATTCGAGTTCTTCACTGTTTTTTCATTTTCGTTAATGGAGGAATTGTGAGAGAGAGAGAGGGGGAGAGAGAGAGAGAGAGAGAGAGACGTGAGGGAGAAAGAGAGAGACATGCGATTGAGAGATGTATGAGAGAGAAAGAGATTAGATTCCATTTTTGTAACTACCTTGTTATGTTATTTTATCCTATTACCCTTATGTTGATTAAATTAATGTTTTAATATAATTTTTGTCCATTAAATCACACCCATTGATTAATAGTGGGGGAGGCTTGAGATTAGTCCATTATGCCAAACTCGTTACCCGCCGCGGACCCAGCGGGTTTTAGTCAAACCCATTGATTAATAGTGGGGGAGTCTTGAGATTAGTCCATTGTGCCAAACTCGTTACCCGCCGCGGACCTATTTGACTGGGTTTAAATTCATTCCTAATGGGGTGGGTTCAGTACGGAGGCGGGTTTTGGCCCGCCCCATTGCCATCCCTAGTGGAGAGAATACTAAAGCTGATCAACTGGCTCGTTTGGCCAACTCAATGGCTGCCATCGACATTAGAGCCATCACTCTCTTAGTAGCTAGCCATCCGAAGTTGGAGAAACCTAAAGCTGAGGTGTTAAATACTATACCGCAAAATCCATCGTGGAGGGAAGAGATCATCCGGTACTTGGAACGAGGGGACATCCCCGACTCCCCCATGGATGCCTGAAATTGAGAAACAAAGCTTCTCGCTTTGTGATGATAGATGGAGAGTTGTACAAAAAATGGATTCCCCCAGCCGTATTTGAAGCTGCTGGCTCCCGAGGAAGCCCACTACGTACTTCGGGAAATTCATGAAGGAAACTGTGGCAACCATTCAGAAGGAAGGGCACTAGCTACGAAGACTTTGAGACAAGGCTGCTTTTGGCCAACTCTTTTGAAGGATGCCAAGGCATTGGTGAGACATTGTCACCAATGCCAAGAGCACGCGACAATCACACATCTACCCGCTGAAGCACTACAACAGTTACAGAGCCCTTGCCCCTTTGCACAGTGAGGGATGGACATAGTGGGGACTTCCCCCTTGGCTCCGGCTCAGAAAAAATTCTTGATCGTCGCGATCGACTACTTCACTAAATGGGTGGAGGCGGAGCCATTTGCGAAAATATCAGAAAATGAGGTTATCAATTTCCTGTGGAAGAACATCATCTGTCGATTTGAGATTCCCCAAGCACTGGTATCCGACAATGGAACTCAATTCTAAGGAGAAAAGCTAAGACAATGGTGAGAAAATGATCAAGCAATTCTTCACATCAGTCGGGAACCGCAGAGCTAATGGGCAAGTCGAAGTGACTAACCGCACCATATTCCATCATATAAAGACCAGGCTGGGAGCAGCTAAAGGAAAATGGGCAGAAGAACTCCCAGTCGTGTTGTGGGCGTATCGAACAACACCCTGAACGACCACAGATGAATCTCCATTCAGTCTAGCTTACGAAGTTAAAGCAGTAATCCCTATGGAAATAGGCAAGCCAAGCTTAAGGGTGACGAACTACTCTCCAGGACAGAATAAGGACAACATGAGGATCAACTTGGACCTGATTGAAGAACTCAGGGATAAGGGCCTTCATCACATCCGAGGTTTACAAAAAAAGGGTGGCCAAAGCTTACAACTCTCAAGTGCGACCCCGAAATATTCAAGTGGGAGACCTCGTGTTGAGAAAAGTTGGAGCTCCGGACCAGTCGAAAAATTGGACCCTAATTGGGAAGGACCATACAAGGTAGTCGAATTGGTGAAGCCAGGAGCCTACAATTACAACATCTAAATGGCAAGAGCATCCCTCGCACATGGAATATCGACAACCTACAAAAATATTATGCATGGCTGGTTATTCGCCCCGCAAGCTTTAAACTTTTTTATTTTATTTATTTCAGTCATGTCTCCGCCCACAAGGCGTAAAACTTTTTCATTATCATGAATAATATTGATTTACAACATAATTAATGGGATTTGACAGCTTGACTGATTTCAAATCAGATAATACTTACCTCAATCAAGGGATTGCAAATCAGATAATAATTGCCACCAGATTCCAATGATCCCAAATACAAGCAAAGAAGATCAGAAAATTCTATGATGATTTCATGGCTCATCAACTCAATGGAGCTGACTGGAAACCTTTTATGTTCTTACCCACAACACATGATGTTTGGGAAGTGGTTCGTGAAACTTATTAAGATTTAGAGAATCATTCTCAACTATATGAATTAAACACCCGTGTATGGCGATTGTAGCAAGGTGGTCGATAGGTGACAACCTACTAGACCAAGATGATGGCATTTTGGCAAGAATTGGATATGTTTGATAATGAAGATTATGAGAGCAAGAATGATGGCATTCGGTATAAGAAAAAAGTGGAGAGAAGTCGTGTTTGTTTTCCAATACATGCCTCAATGAAGACCTTAACGGGGTTCGTGGGAGAATTTTGGGGCAAAAGCTTTTGCCTTCTATAAGGGAAGTCTTTGCTGGGGTGCGTAGAGAAGAAGCTCAACATTAAATGATGCTAAAAAAAGTAGAGGACTCTCATGGTGAAATTGATGGCTCCGCCCTACTCGAGGATCAAATATAATAGAAATAGGCGCAAAGAAGGGCCCTGGTGTGATCATTGTCAAAAGCTTTGGCATACACGCGAGATATGTTGGAAAATACACGGAAAAACTGCAAATTGGAAGAAAAAGAAGGGAACTGATGCACGACCAGGTGGAAATTCTTGCGTCTTTCAAGTTAGCAATACAAATCTGGGGCATCAATCTTCCTCCGATTGTCTTCGTTTCACTAAGGAACAAATGGAGCACTTGTCCAAGATGTTTCAGTCCTAATCTGTAGGAACTCCTAATCCGTCTTGCTCTTTTGTACAGTCATGTAATATTTTTTATGCAGCCGTTGCTTGTTCCAATTCTAGTAGCTCCTGGATACTAGATTTAGGCACTACTGATCATATGACTGAGAGACATCACAATCATTTTCTTCATATATACCTTTTGCTGGGAACCAAAAATTCAGACTTACTAATGGTTCCTTGGCTCCAGTTGTTGGGAAAGGAACAATTTTCATATCTCCTTTCTTAACTCTCTATGATGTTCTTCATGTTCCAAATTTGTCGTATAATCTCTTGTCTATCAGTAAGCTCACTCTTAATCACAATTGTCAAATTAAGTTTTCTCATTGGGAGTTTAAGGATTTAACCTCACGGATGATGATTGGCAGTGTTTAAACAAGATGATGGCATCTATCTCTTTGATAATGGGTTGAACTTTAGAAGGCAAGACCTACAAACATGTTTCAATTCCACCTTTGTGTCCATTGATAATGAGATTATGTTATGGCATTATCGTTTATGGCATCTGAATTTTCATTATTTAGAACATTTGTTTCCCAAATTATTCTTGAATAAAAAACCCTTTACTTTCCAGTGTGAGTCTTGTGCATTAGCTAAACATCATCGTGCCACTTTTACCTCTCAACCATATAAAACATCACAATCATTTATCATGATTCACAGTAATGTTTGGGGCCCATCCAGAGTGCCAACGTTTTCTAGAAAACGTTGATTCATCACATTCATTGATGATCATATTAGAGTTATTTAAGTTTTCCTTCTTAAAGAAAAGTATGATGCTGGAATAGTGTTTAAAAAGTATTATTCTATGGTTCAAAATCAATTCTAGACCAATATTAAGATTTTTGGAAGTGATGATGGAAAAGAGTATTTTAATAATGTTTTGGAAAACTTTTTTGCTGAGAAAGGGATTGTGCATCAAAGTTCTTTTAATAATACCCCATAACAAAATGGGGTGGCTGAAAGAAAAAACAAACATATTCTTGAAGTTGCTAGAGCTATAAGTTTTATAACTAGGGTTCCAAAGTATCTTTAGGGAGAAGTTATTTTAACAGCCACATATTTAATCAATAGAATGCCTACCAGAATTCTGGAATTTAAAACACTAATGCAGTTTTTCGAGGCTTGTTTTCCTAAATCAAGGTTAACAACATAAATTAAGTTCACTCTTGTCTATCAATAAGCTCACTCTTAATCACAACTGTCAAATTAAGTTTTTGTCTTCTCATTGTGAGTTTCAGGATTTAACCCCGGGGATGATGATTGGCAGTGCTAAACAAGATGGTGGCCTCTATCTCTTTGATAATGGGTTGAACTTTAGAAGGCAAGACCAACAAACATGTTTCAATTCCACCTTTGTGTCCATTGATAATGAGATTATGTTATGACATTGTCGTTTATGGCATCTGGATTTTCATTATTTAGAACATTTGTTTCCCAAATTATTCTTGAATAAAAAGCCCTTTACTTTCCAGTGTGAGTCTTGTGCATTAGCTAAACATCATCGTGCCACTTTTACTTCTCAACCATATAAAACATCACAACCATTTATCATGATTCACAGTGATGTTTGGGGCCCGTCCAAAGTGCCAACATTTTCTAGAAAACGTTGGTTCATCACATTCATTGATGAACATATTAGAGTTATTTAAGTTTTCCTTCTTAAAGAAAAATATGATGCTGGAATAGTGTTTAAAAAGTATTATTCTATGGTTCAAAATCAATTCCAGACCAATATTAAGATTTTTCGAAGTGATAATGGAAAAGAGTATTTAATAATATTTTGGGAAATATTTTTGCTGAGAAAGGAATTGTGCATCAAAGTTCTTGTAATAATACCCCATAACAAAATGGGGTGGCTGAAAGAAAAAACAAACATATTCTTGAAGTTGCTAGAGCTTTAAGTTTTATAACTAGGGTTCCAAAGTATCTTTGGGGAGAAGCTATTTTAACAGCCACATATTTAATCAATAAAATACCTACCAGAATTCTGAAATTTAAAACACCAATGCAGTTTTTCGAGGCTTGTTTTCCTAAATCAAGGTTAACAACAGAAATTCCATTGAAAGGTTTGGTAGTACTGCATTTGTTCATAACCATGATCCTAAACGATCCAAACTTGATCCGAGGGCGCATAAATGCATTTTTGTAGGTTATCCTATAAATCAAAGAGGATACAAATGTTTTGATCCAGTTTCCCAAAATATGTTTGTGTCAATAAATGTCACATTCTTTGAAGGAAAATCATAATATAGCAATTCTCATTTTTAGGGGGAGAATCAAAGTGAAGATGTTTTAAATGGTTTTAATTTAACCTTCAAGTTTGATAATGATGATGTTATGCCTACACATTCACTCAAACAAAATAAAGTGGGAAATAAATTTGTGAAAACAAATGATTTAAATGCTGAAAATAACGAGCAACCTTCATTAATGCCATCTCAAAATCAAGGCACCAAAGCAAGAGAAGTTTGTGCAAAATGATATAAAGGTCTTGTTTATTCAAAAGAACTTCTATCAAAAAAAAAGAGGAAAACCTATCTTGCAGCACCACCAAGAATTTATTCAGAGGTTAGATCATGAGATCAATAATATTTCCTCAGAAGCTCCTTATAATGATCTTCCAGGTAATTCTATGTCAAATACCTCAAAACATGTTGATCTTTCCATTGCTCTTAGAAATGGTGTCAGGTCTTGTACAAAATATCCTATGTCAAAAGTCGTATCTTATGAGAAAGTGTCATCTTCTTATCGTGCCTTTATTTTAGAATTGTTTAGTCGTTCCAAATAACATACAGGATGCTCTGAGTGTTCCTGATTGGAAAGAAGCGATATTTAAGGACATGAGAGCCCTAGTAAAGAATGTTAGTTGGGAAACGATGGATCTTACACATGGTAAGGCAACAGTTGGGTGCAAATGGGTATTCACCATAAAATATAATTCAGATGGATCCTTACAAAGATACAAAGCTCGTTTAGTAGCCAAAGGTTACACCCAAACTTACGGAGTTGACTACTCGAAAACTTTCTCTCCAATAGGAAAACTTAATACTATTCGAATATTGTTCTCTGTTGCAGTAAATCTTGATTGTCGGTTGGTTCAACTAGATGTAAAGAATGCCTTCATAAATGGAGACTTAGAAGAAGAAGTTTATATGGAACCTCCATTTGATTTTACTTAGAAGTTTGGATCCATGTAAATTAAAGAAATCCCTATATGGTCTGAAGCAGTCACCCAAAGCTTGGTTCGAGAGATTCACAAAGTTTCTAAAGAGTGTAGGTTATATCCAAGGACGATCTGATGATACTATTTTCACCAAAAGTTCTGCTAATAACAAAATCTCAGTTTTTTTGTTTGTCTATATAGATGACATAATTTTGACAGGTGATGATTTAGAATAGATGAGCAGATTGAAGCAAAATTTAGCCAAGGAATTGAGATTAAAGATTTGGGTCAGTTACAATATTTCTTGGAATGGAAATTACAATATTATTGTAGTGACACAATGGAAATACATCTTAGACTTCTTAAAAGAAACTGGGATGAGTGGATGCAAACTCTCAGACACTTCAGTAGAAGTTAATGTTAAGCTAGAGAGGTTAATATGTCACTCCAGTTCACACTAAAAGATATCAAAGGCTGGTAGGGAGGTTGATTTATTTATCCCATACTCGACCAAAAATTGCTTTCACTGTGTGTATGGTTAGTCAATTTATGCATTCGCCATATGAAAACCTATGGAAGTCATCTATTGAATTCTTCGGTATTTGAAGGGCACGTCAAGGAAAGGACTATTCTTCATGAAAAATGACAAGAGAAGTGTCTAGGTGTATACAGATGCAAATTGGGCAGGTTCAATCCAGATAGAAGATCAACATCTGGGTATTGTACATTCTTATGGGGCAATTTAGTTACTTGGAAAAGCAAGAAGCAGGTTGTAGTCTCTAGAAGTAGTGCACAAGATGAGTTAAGATCATTGGCTCATGGAGTATGTGAGTTGGTTTGGCTGAAAAAGGTACTAGAAGAACTTAAAAGACCAATTACTCTTCCTATAAAGTTGTATTGTGATAACAAGTCAACAATCAACATTGTCCATAATTCAGTTTTACATGATAGGACAAAACTTATTGAGATCGATAGACACTTTATAAAAGAAAAAATTGAAAGTGGAGTGATATGCATTCCATTTGTACCTACAACACAACAAGTTGCTGATATTCTAACCAAAGGTTTGTCGAGGCAACCGTTTAAACATCAAGTTAGCGATTTGGGCATGATAGACATTTTTGCACCAACTTGAGGGGGAATGTTGATTTACATCATAATTAATGGGATTTGACAGCTTGACTAATTGCAGATCAGATAATAATTACCTCAATCATGGGATATCAATTTGATCTTATTGAATCCCTGATTTTATCTTCTTTCCTAATTTCTTACTTTTTCCATTTTATGTAGTTCCTTCTTTTCTATTTAAACTTGTGTACTAAATCAAATTTATCATGGAATAAAACTATCCTTTCTTCTATTTCTTTTACTTTCTACAAATAAAAATGCCTTCATATTTTCTACTTTGATGTGATGAATGCAGTTAATGGCCACATATGGCCAGTTCGCAATTAATGGCCACATATGATGCGCAATTAATGGCCATATATGGCCATGGTCAATGACCAGTTAGACGCTCTCCTCAACAAACACCATCCTTCCAGCTATGGCCCCGGATGGGAGGGGCCTCATCGCGGTGGTCCTCGTAAATAACCTCATTCGGCTAATCTGGAGGGGATGACCTCACCCGGCTAAGACCCCGGGTGAGAAGACCCCTTCCGGCTAAGACCCCGGATAGGAAGGGCCTCCTCATAAGAGGTCCTAATCATTTACCTCCTCCGGCTAAGACCCCGGAGGGGATGGCCTCACCCAATAAAGACCCTGGGTGAGATGACCCCTTCCAGCTAAGACCCCGGATGGGAGGGGCCTCCTCATAAGAGGTCCTAGTAATCAATCTCCTCCGGCTAATACCCCGAATGGGATGGCCTCACCCGGCTAAAACCCCAGATGGGAGGGGCCTCCTCACAAGGAGATCCTAGTAAAAAAATCTTTTTCCTCCGGCTAAGACCCTGGAGGGTAGGGCCTCTTCACAAGAGTCCCAGTGAATTCTTCTCCATGATGAACATGTGAAAGAAAAAGAAAGCAAAAAATAATAACACATGTGCAGAAATATGTAAAAAATAAAACAATGACTTGGGGAAACTCCAAAGTGGGCGCCCTCCTCCGAGTTCCGGAAGGGCGCCCCGTGATGTTAAAATGTAATATAATCTCCCGCAAGAAGTCATACATATATATCATAAGTAAAACATGATAAAGAGAAGTTAACATAAGGAAAAATGGAGGAATCATCCATCCCCATCGGGCAAACAAAATCCAGAAAGTCGCTCCCTCCGAGCTCCAGGAGGATGCTTCATCCAAGCTCGAGAAGGATGTTTTCTCCAAGCTCCGGAAGGAATGAAGCAAAACACAACTATATTTGTCCACTCCAGAAGAGTTGAAGTTTCCAAAAAGAAGGGTACATTGCTATAAAGTGAACAAGTCCCCGTGGAGAAAGAATCAAAAGCTAGACTAACTCCGGAGAAGACAAAGGGACGCGGGAATGGGAAGAATTCCAAAATTCGAGATATGATTTGAAACATGCGAAAACTCGGGAAAAAAGAAAAAATAGTGGAGAAAAACGAGTCAGGGGGTGTGCCGGCCGCGCCCTCCCTCACTGGGGAGGGCACCCGAGTGCGCCTTTGTGGCCACCCTTGTCATTCTTGCTCACTCCGGGGAGGCGCCCCAAGGCACCCTCTACGGCCCATGGTCTTCTCATCCATCCCTCTACTCGGTGCACTCCAGCTCTCCATGAAGTATCATCTCAAGTCTCACCTCACCTCTCACCTCAATTTTTAAGAAATTTCCTAAGTCTCCACAAAGCAAAAAAATTCAAAGTTAAGAAGTGGGGAGGAAAAAATTTACTTTCGGAAGACATGGTCAAAGGCTCTCATCTCAAGCGTCCTCATACAACAGCAATCAAAGACCCTCCGAAGGCGAGACAAGAGACGCAAAGCAGGAGGACAACCTGATACAACAGGATTAGCTCATGATCGCTTCATCCCTCCGCAAAGACGTGAGGAGCTGGGGGCTTATCTTTGGGACAAAAATGGCATTTCATAATTTAATTAAATATAATTTATTTTATAATTGTTTATTTAACATTAATTGCCCAATGGGCTCTTAATAATTAAACCGGCCCAAAGGAGCCCAAGTTTGACCCTGATGGTCGTTTTTCTCTTACGTGGACTGGCTCATAGGCCAATTTCTCCTACTGTGACTCATGGGCTCTATCTCCCAGGTATAAAACGGTCCCTCATATTAACTGTAAGAAAAAAAACTCATAATTAATTCTTCTCCTACACATTCAGTATTTATTTACTATCTTAATCTCTCTCTCATTCACTGTGCTGACTTGAACGTCGGAAGAGGCCTCCCTGGGACAACCCCCAGGACCCTCTAATATTTGCATGTGTGTGCATGCAAGTACCCAATAGAAGCAGTTAGCAGTTCAAGGAGTAGAAGACGAGAAAACTTCCCTCTCGAGAAGAGGACTAGCTCGAAGACTTTCCTCTCGAGAAGAGAATTTTGGTCAACTCAGTTGACTTGGGTGATCTGCTCTAAAGAGCAGCATTATAATGACAATCTTCTTACTAACAATTGATTTCTATTATTTTAATATTTTAGATAAAGAATAATTGGAAGATAATACTTTGTCCAAGGAAAGATCAGATTTGATTGAAGACAATCCTTGATTAGTAGTTACTTAGTTGTGTAATGTATCGTACTTGTATGATTTTATTTCTGAAGTTTAAAGATTGAGTGTTTGAACTTTAAGATTTTGGCATGTATGCATCATAAACTATGTGTGGTTATTATTATTATGGATCATTTAGTTTGACATTAATGTTATAGATGCTTTCATTTAGATTTAAATATAAAATTCTAAATTTTTGTCTTGTTTCCCGATAGTGACCCGTTTAGCCCAAAGTCTAGTAGGGTTAGGGTTATGTTCGAAATATTGCTGGCCCATTAGTGGCCCATTTAACCCGAAGTGCGTTTAGCCTTAAGCCCATCCGGTAGAGTTAGAGTTAGGTTCACAATATTTTAACCCCTTAGATAGTGACCCATTTAACCCGCAACCCATTTAACATCTTTAGTCAGACTGTAGATGTCACTTGCCCCATCACACTCATTTCACCGCATGACATATTGTCCCCTTAATTTCTAAGTGTCGACCGACCTAGTCTGCCGTCAACAATTGTACATATGTCTATTTGTACTATCTACACATAGGTTAAAGGGGAATTCTTCTATATAAATACCCTCATTTAATACTAAAAAATGTTAACCAACGTTGTAATCTGAGCATTCGACAACATTTATTGTCTGATTGGATTTATATAAAGAAAAATATAGTCGAACATGTCAAGTCAGCCGACCAAGGAACTTTCATATATTTCAATTTTATTTACTTATATTACTTTCATACGTAGTTGTTAGCCTACATGACCTGTTTCTTTATTTGACAAGTTGATAACTAGTATCTGGCGCCGATAAATCTTGGTATTAGAAAGATGGTCTTGTTGTTTTAATGCTACTCGAACTCAAATCAACCACCCAACCATTAAAAATGTCCAAACATAACTTGTTTGTCCCAAAGGTACCACGGTAAAGTTTAAAAGGGGAGTGAATAGACTTACAACTTTTGAAAGTTTAATGAATTTCAAATTAGAGATTAGAAAATAGTTGAGTCCCTTAAGAACTGATAAGTTAATACCCAATAGGAGAATTAATCGCTCAATAGATCACGAGACAATGTTGTTGATAGAGTAACTCAACTGGTAAACTATAACACTTAGCTTATTATGTTTTCTATAATACAACGGAATACTTACACCTTTTTAAAGCTTATTTTCAACACAATGAATTTTAAGAGTTGATTTTAAGGTTTAAGGGGCCAACTAATATAATATATATAAGCTAAAGTGTCGTTGAAAAGATTGGGGGGCTAAAGCCCCTTGCCATTGCATGAGGGAAGACCCCTGGTTATTCCTTTCATCTCCCACGAGTTTAGTTATTCCCAATCATCAAGAATGATTATAATTATTTTTGATTAAATTATCCTTCTAAATATAACCAAAAATATTGAATATCATCTAAATGTTGTAAAGTAATGTTGTATATAAAAAAGTAATAATTATTTATAAATTAAGTATAAATTATATTTAATATTTTAATAAGTCGTAGTCAATTTATATCAAAAAAAAGTTAAAATAAAAAACTTGAAATAAGACTATTTTTTTAGTTTTTGTATTTTTTTATAAAAAAATATATTGTATAACTTGGAGTAATTTTAAAATCAATTTGGGCATAATATACTTAACATAATTTTTTTTATCTAAAAAAATTATATTTAAGAATAATTTGATATTTAAAAACTATTTTCCTCCATTACGCCTTCATTTTTAATCATTAATCAAGAGATTGAAATCAAATAGAAAAAGTATTGTCATTATCTTCCTTTCTGCATTCCTCATACTGTACATACCAACCATAGAAATGAAATCATTCATTTCATTTCTACACAATTCTATTCATACATACCAATTAGAGGTGACAATCGGCTGGATTGGGTTGGACCGAGCCCAATGGGCCAAAGCATAAAATTGGATTGGGTCGGGCCAACCCAAAATTTCATCAGGCCACATTTCTTGAGGCCCATGCCAACACAACACGTATATTTTGGTTGACCCGTTTGTGTCTACTAGGCTTTAGGCCATTTGGACCGGATCGACCCCTTCTTTTCATGCCACTAAAAATAAAGCTCAACCCAACCCAATATGCAAGTTAACTGGGTCGGTCTATTGGGCCCGACCAATTTCATCAGCTCTAACCAATCATGCCGTAAGTGTTTGGTAAAATTTGTCGAAAAAAGTTTTTGGTAGAATTGAGTTTAATGCTAATTCAATAAAAGGTGAATAGGAAGATTTCAAAAAGGCATAAATTTGCAATTATCCAAAATGAACTTTTGGAACACAATTACTCAAAAATTTATTTAAAACTAGCTACCAAACACAAAATAATGTTTTGGTTAGAAGGACTTCTACACTTAAAATTCAAACTTCAAATTGTTTTCAAACATATTCCTCTTTCCTTTTTTTTTTTTCTCAAAATGAAAAAAATTTCCAAAATATAATTTAGAAGTTGTCCTAAAACTAGCTCAAAAGTGAGTGCCTGCAAGTCTGCAACCGCCCATCCCCAAGAAAAACTTGCTCAAAACATTTTTTGCAGTTTTCAAGTATGAACAAATTTCTGAAATTCAGATCTCTGATTACCTTTTCGCCTGCAAATTCACTCCTCTAATGCAGCTGAATTCTCACTCGAACTTCGTGCTAAAGGAATCACTTTCCTCCCTCACATGTAAAACCATTTTTTCTCGCACTTTCCATGTGATAATGATGGCCCCCACGCACGAACCCATAACCACCCTACCCCACAAAATTACACACAGTACACACACTAGCGTCGAAGCTACTACTTACTCAGTGAGACTGCCTTGGCTGTAGCCAGCCAAGCGACGTGAAAACGAGAAGACACATTTTTCCCATTTTTGACAGTACGCTTTTGTTCTGTTGCAGAAATTTCAGGGGAGAGTTAGAAAAGATAGATCGAGGCACAGTGTTAGTTTAAAGAGGACAAAAGCGATCGTTGAAGTTGGATTGAGAATGAAGGCCAAAGGGGCGGCGGTTGTGGTGAACCCGGCTGCAGTTGTTTCTTTTGATCATAAGAGGTATTGCAATTTGCTTCGTCCAAGCTTGCTTGATTTTCTCCTCGTGCTGCTTTTTCTATTTATTTTTATTTTTATTGAACTTCTGGGGTAATTGATTGTTTTTTGAGTTCTGGCATTGCGTTTGTTTTTGATCTGTCACTGGAGTGTTAACTTCCACTTCACATAGTTCAGCAGCATTTTGTAACTCAAGTAATGAGTGAAGCTTTTTCTTGAAATTTTCGTTTTTTCTTTTTGAGATTTTTAGTTGCGTTGTTCCTTGGTTCTGCCGACATTTTTTAAATAAATCCAATTTGACATTCTTCTTGTAAAATTGTCTTTGCTTTGTAAAGAAATTTCTGATTAATTTGGCTATGTATTATTTGATATATACGTGCATTCTGGTTTTCTTTCCTGGTGCTTTGAGTTTGTCCCATTTACTTGGCAGTATATCCATAATTTTACCAGATTCATAATATTGATTTTGCTGAATCTAAGAATGTAGATATTTCATTAGTTGCAACTTTAAATAAAAAAAGTTACTTTTTTGCATTCAAACAAATTTTTGAGGTGCTAATTCCATAATTGAGAGATGTGAAATGAGGTGCGGTGATTTAGATGCTGTTACACAATTCTAAAAACCTTTTTACAATTACAGCAGGTTTGCTGTTTAAATTAAGTTGGCAGTCTTTCAAGGCTGATTGCAGGTGTGCGGCATAATAAAAACTATTACAATTATTTGGTACTGTTCCCCAGAAACGCGAACTGTTTAGTATAGATACAATATTGTTTCTGCAATGGTTGTTCTTTCATCTATCACCTCTGAAAGAAATTGTTTTCTGTATCTTAGTTTTCCACAAATTATTTTCTTTTTAGTCTATTTGCCTTTATAATGAATAAAGCCTGAAGGAAAGGCTGGACATGTTCCTCGCAAAGAGTAATTAATTGAGTCCTCATTTAATTTGGGAATTTGCACGAGCAGGGATGCTTATGGGTTTGCAGTGAGACCTCAGCATGTACAAAGATACCGGGAATATGCTAACATCTACAAGGTTTTCCTATCTTCTCTGCAAAGTCAATCTTCTGTAGCTTAAGATTCTCACATTTTTCTGTTTCTTTTTCCTTCATATTTTTAGTAGAATGGAAAACCGTCAAATTGTCCACTGTTTTTGTCCATTGGTATACACTTGTTAATCATATATATTTGCACCTAATGTGCTTTTAGGAAGAAGAGGTTGAGAGGTCAGACAGGTGGAAGGACTTTCTGGAAAGACAATCAGAGTGGGCTCAATTGCCCGTGAATGATTCATTTGAAACCATAAAGTTGAACTTTGAATCAACCAATACAACAGCTGATGATTGTTCCAAGAATGATGCTGAAGCTGATGATTCAAATGGCCAGGAGACTAAGCCCAAGAGTTTGAATGAGGAAAAGAAAGAGGTTCCATCTGCAACGGATGGAAAAGTTCATCGAAAGTGCAAACTTGGACAGAGATCAGATCATCTCTTCGTGCCATAGATGATATGATGAGTTCTCGTGTGAAAGAGAAGGCCAGTTTGACTAAAAGAAATGATCCCGACCTTGGTGCGGGAAAGCAACTTCCTTCCATTGAAGAGGCTAGACCTGCGAAAGGAGCATCCGAAGAGGACTCTGATGAAGAGTTTTATGATTTGGAGAGATCAGAATCAGATTCCATTCAAGAAATACCTCCAGGAGATAGTATGCCTACCCATTCAGAATCTCTACCTCCTTGGAAGGAGGAACTGGAAATTCTTGTCCAAGGAGGGGTTCCAATGGCCCTAAGGGGAGAGGTAAGAAAAGACTGAACAAACTTGGTTTATCTCTTGACAATTTTCCTCCTATACTCTTTGTTCATTCGTTTTGCTTGAAATTACAGATCTGGCAAGCCTTTGTTGGTGTTAGAGCACGTCGAGTGGAGAAATACTATCAAAATTTGCTTTCTTCAGATACTAAAATAGAAATTAAGAACAATGAACTGGAGGAAAAGAATCACGACACAAATATAGAGTGTATGGGTGTACCTGAAAAATGGAAAGGTCAGATTGAGAAGGTAATTTATTTTTCTTCACCTATGACGTCACTTTACTATTTATACTTGCTTAAGTAGGACTCAATTAGAAATCCAACTTTATCAACACAGGATTTGCCTCGAACTTTTCCCGGTCATCGCTTTAGATGAGGATGGTAGAAATGCTTTAAGGCGTTTACTTACAACAGTATGCCCGTCATAATCCATCCGTAGCTCATCACAGTATTTCTATTTAAAGAGCTTTTTGTTTTTTAAAATTTTACATGCCAATTAGTAATTTTTTTAATAGTGGGTGCTCTCTTAAGTTTGACTACTCTGCCCGGGAAGTTGTCATGGTGCTATGATATTAAGTTATTGGCATGGGTGTAAAAAAGCGAATCTTTTGATTCGATTCTAGATTCGACCGTATATTGACATTCGAATTTAAAAAAATAGAATAAGAATCCAAATAAGAATATCTATCCAGGTCCGCATATTATGCGAATACGAATATGAATATCATTACATTCGATTCGAGTATCTAAAAGAATATTCGAATAATATTATAAATATTTATACAAATTACTTATATATAATCTTTATACATATGAGTATATATTTATTTATGTAGATTATCAATGTATAATAAACCATATATTCATATATAAAAGACCCAAACTAATAAGCCCATATACAATTATATTCTTGTAGTAATTCTTGATGGATTTGAGAATACACTATTTTTTTGTTCATATATTTGGTGACTAATATGTTGTTGAGTATTTAACAATTTCATGACCGAAAGTTATTATTTAGATTCTAATTATTGTTGCAATCTAATCAGATATTATAGGGGGAAAACAGATAAATGTAGGTTAGGATTTCAAATACGAATATTTGAATAGATTCATATGTATTCGAATATATTTAAATAAGAATAAAATCATTTTTCGTATTTGAACATTAAAGAATACGAATAAGAATCTTTTCTAAATGAGACGAATATGAATAGAATATTTTGATATTCGACTCGATTCGATTCGTTTACATCCATAGATCTTGGCACTTCAAATGTATCTGTCTGTATTCATTGTACCACTTCCAAAGTTGTAAAACTATTTTACCTCTAGAGCCCAACGATTCTGACTCTTTTAATCCTTCTCTTAACTGTAATCAAAGTTCTTTGTGGTTTCTACATGCTCTGTCCTTGCGTCAGTTTGAATTTGAATAAAAAATAAAAAATTGGCGGGTCCTACGACATAGTTTAGTCCTGCTGATTTCTTTCGTTTTTGTTCTTAGTGCTGGAATTTGGTTATAAGAAATTGGGTGTTTATCCGATTTTGACCAAATATTTAAGTGGTTTCCATTAGTGAAAAATGAAATTAAATTGTTTGTAAAATTCTACGATGAGATTGTCATTTGGAATTTCTCAAAACCAATTAGGGTGAATGAGAAATTAATGCTACAAGTTAGCCACTTAAAACTAGAAAATGGTATGGAAAATGTGGGGAAGGAGAAAATCTCCACCCACATAGGAGGAAAAACCAAAGTTTGCTCAATTAATAAATTCCAAATTGGACAATTGGGTTTGGGCTTTTGGGGCACCAAAGTTTTTAAAGGGCTGAGGACATACATGCTTGTGGGCAACGGCAAAATTTTCCGAACTTTTTTTTTTCTTCCTTAATTTTGTTGATTTTTTTTCTATATTTATGTATAGGGTAAGGAAAAAATACATTTGCCCCCCCAAAATTTGAGTAAATTTTTTTGTAGTAGTCATCAAAAATAGGTTTCGTCCCCCCAAATTTCAAATCCTGCGTCCGCCACTGCTTGTGGGTTTGCCCGTCGGCCGGCTCGGCTCGGCTCGGTCTGGCCCGGGGCCTGGGCATAGACTTCAAGGCCCTTATACTTTTTGGACCAAATTTATTTAAAACCTTTTTCTAATATTAATTAATTATTTTTAAAGAATTTATTAAATCCAACAGGGGGTGCGCGAGTGCGCATCGCTGGACAATGACTGAAATTGTACGCGCGCGCAAGTATGCGCGGACGCGCACGTCTGAACTGTTGCACTGTTCAAGCAACCAGGTGCATTTTTTTACTGTAGACATGTCTTTTCGAGCCAAAAGACATGTCCTTTCCATCGGGCACCTTGATACCTATAAATACAAGGCCCCTGCAGATGAAATCTGGTACGAAAATACAAGCCTAAAATCGAGTCATTGCATTACATCATATTGATATCAATCCCTTCAAAAGCTTGAAAGTTTCGAAACACTATATGGTTCGTTGATAGTTCGATTTTTGCAAGTGTTGCTAAATCGAACTCGTTTAAGTCATTGTATCTCAGGGACGAGCGCGGAAACCATAAGCACTTCGAATACATGGCGATTTCGTCTTGCGGAGACTGTATTGAATACAGGCCTCGACTTAGTCCAGTTTTTCCAAACACTTGCCATTTTTCTTGTGAACAGTAAACCACCCAAAACAACAATTGCAAGACGAAATCCTACGTTTCTGTTTTCAAGACGATGGCATCCGTTTCGTTCACTTCAATGGTTGCTGCTCCTGCTCACGGCGAAAAGCCAACAAAGTTCTCCGGCGTTGACTTCAAACGCTGGCAGCAGAAGATGCTCTTTTACCTCACCACGTTGGGTCTGCCCCGTTTCCTGAAGAAGACCCCCCTACCGTTGGCGATGAAGAATCCGACAACCAATGGAGAATCACTGTGGATGTTTGGCATAACAACGATTTTCTCTATCGAAACTATGTTTTGAACGGGCTAGACGACACCCTCTATAACGTCTATAGTTCATTCAAAACATCCAAAGAGTTGTGGGACTCTTTGGAGAAGAAATACAAAACAGAAGATATCGGCACAAAGAAATTTGTTGTCGGTAAATTTCTGGATTTTAAGATGGTTGACACCATGACGGTGATCGACCAAGTGCGTAAAGTCGAGATCATACTTCATGACTTGGTGTAATGCAAGGGATGCTTACGAAGCAGTCTTTCCAAGTGGCTGCGATAATCGAAAAGTTGCCGTCATTGTGGAAGGATTTTAAGAACTACCTCAAGCACAAGCGCAAAGAAATGGGGCTTGAGGATCTGATTGATCGACTTCGGATTGAGGAAGACAATCGAAAATCCGAAGTGAAGTCCAAGTAAGTCGAATGGGGATTTAAAGCCAATCTTCTTTGAATTGAGCACTAGCAAGAAACGAAAGCATTCCGGAATAGACAAAGGAAAGGCCAAGAAATTCAAGGGGAATTGCTACGAATGTGGCAAACCAAACCACATGGCCAAGGATTGCCGACACCCGAAAAAAGGCAATCAAAATGGCAACCAACAAGCCAATGTGACGGAGGACAAACCTGTTCCAATAGACATGTCAGAGCTCGATTTCACCGCCGTTGTGTATGAAGCCAATGGTGGATAACCCGAGGGAGTGGTGGATAGATATCGGGGCAACTCGTCACATTTGTGCTGACAAGGAGATGTTCTCCTCCTACATTCCGATAAATGGAAGGAAGCTTTTCATGGTAAACTCTTCGCCTTCCAACATCGTGGGGCTTGGGAAGGTTGTGCTCAACATGACTTCCAGGAAAGGAGCTTACGCTTGTCGGTGTGCTGCATGTCCCGGATATCCGCAAGAATTTGGTTTCCGGTCCTTTGCTTAGTAAGGCCGGGTTTAGACTAGTGTTTGAGTCCGACAAGTTTGTAGTGACCAAGAATAGTCAGTTTCTTTGTAAGGGCTACCTTGATAGATAGCTCTTTAAGATGTCTGTAATGTCTGTTTTCCGCCAAGAGCCGAAGAATAAAACTATTACTCTGTTTACTTGTTGGGTTGTTCTAATTTATGGCATGATAAATTAGGACACGTAAACTTTAACACAATTAAAAGGTTAGTGAATCTGGAATTAATACCTACGTTTAAAACCGATTCACAAGACAAATGCGAAATTTGTGTTGAAGCAAAATGGCTAAAAAGCGTTTCATTCGGTAACGAGAAGTACCAAACCACTCGAGTTAATTCATACAGATGTGTGTGATTTGAAACTTGTGCAAACTCGAGGTGGGAAAAAGTACTTTATAACGTTTCTTGACGATTGCACAAGATATTGCTATGTATATCTTTTGAAAAGTAAAGATGAAACTTTAGTAGCTTTTAAAACTTATAAGAATGAAGTTAAAAATCAACTTAATGTGAAAATTAAGATGATTCGAAGTGATAGAGACGGAGAGTATGTTGATCTATTTGAAGAATTCTGCTCGGAATTGGGTATAATTCATCAAACGACAGCTCCCTACTCACTTCAATCAAATGGTGCAGCAGAAAGCAGAAATCGTACTCTTAAGGAGATGATGAATGCGATGTTGATAAATTCTAGCTTACCCAAAACTTGTGGGGGGAAGTTATACTTTCTACAAACTACATTTTTAATAAGATCCCACGCAAAGGTAAAAATGAAACTCCATATGAGTTGTGGAAAGGACGTAAATCGTCATACAAATACCTCAAAGTGTGGGGGTGTTTGGCTAAAGTCGAAATACCTAAGCTTTAAACAAGTTAGAATCGGTCCAAGATGATCGATGCGTTTTTCGTTGGATATGCTAACAATAGTAGTGCATATCGCTTTTTTTTAGTGCACAAGTCAGCTATTCCTGATATAAATGAAGGTATGATAATTGAATCAAGGAATGTTGTATTCTTCGAGAATATCGTTCCAAATAAAGAAAGGAAAAAAGGAAGTCCGAATAAACGAACTTATGAAACTGCAAGGTTACCTCAAAGTGATGATGAAGAGGAACCAAGACGCAGTAAAAGGACAAAAGTAGCTAAGTCTTTTGGTCCTAATTTTCTAACTTACATGTTAGAAAACGAACTAGAACTATTCAATATGCTTTGTCTAATCTAGATGCTCCTCTCTGGAAAGAAGTTATCAATAATGAAATAGATTCCATCATGCAAAATGACACTAGGGAGTTGGTTGATCCCCCACAGGGTTGCAAACCTTTGGGATGCAAATGGATCCTTAAAAGGAAGTATAAAGTAGATGGATCTATAGATAAGTACAAAGCCCGTTTGGTAGCTAAAGGGTTTAAGCAAAAGGAGGGATATGACTTTTTTGATACATATTCTCCTGTTACGAGGATCGCGTCCATTCGTGTTCTCATTGCTATTGCAGCTTTGCATAACCTTGAGATACTTCAAATGGACGTGAAAACTGCCTTCTTGAATGGTGAGCTTGAAGATGAGATTTATATGGAACAAACCGAGTTTGACTCGACTATGAAGTCAAACGGTTTCAAGATCAATGAATGTGTACTACAAATGATTACGTCATAGTATGCCTTTATGTAGATGATATGCTAATTATGGGTAGTAGTCATGATTTAATTATGAATATTAAGAACATGTTAAAGAAGAACTTTGACATGAAAGACATGGGATTATTTGATGTTATATTAGGGATTAAAATCTCTAGAACTTCAGATGGAATTGTCTTGTCACAATCCCATTATATCGAAAGAATACTTAGAAAGTTTAATGCTTTTGATAGTCCTCCGGCTAAGACACCTGTAGATCTAAGTCTACACGTGGTCAAGAATAGAGAACCAGTTTCTCAGTTAGAATATGCAAGGGTAAATGCAGTCTGATGTACTTAACGAATTGTACATGACCAGATATTGCATATTCAGTGAGTAAGCTAAGTAGGTTCACAAGTAACCCGAGTAAGGATAATTGGAAAGTCGTGACAAGGGTACTTAGATATTTAAAGTATATCATGAACTATGTAATACTTTATACGAGATATCCAACAGTATTAGAAGGATCTTTGTGATGCCAATTGATATCGCACACAAAGACTCGATCCACAAGTGGATATGTTTTCACTATGGGTGGAGGAGCGTAACGCGTGGAAGTCTTCTAAGCAGACGTGCATAGCTCGATCCACTATGGAATCCGAGTTCATTGCTTTAGATAAAGCTGGAAAAGAAACATAATGGCTTAGAAACTTTTTAGAGGATATTCCTTATTGGAATAAGTCGGTGCCTGCTGTTTTGATACATTGTGATAGTAAATCAGCAATTGGAAGGGCACAAAGTTGTATGTATAATGGTAAGTCTAGACATATTCGTCGAAGACACAATACCAGTTGATTTCGAATGGGGTTATTTAGGTTGACTACGTGAAGTCAAAGGAAAACCTTGCGGATCCGCGTACAAAAGGTATAAATCGAGATCAATTGTATAAATTGTTAAGGGGAATGGGTTTAAAATCCACAAAATAAAGAATGTTCATAGCGGTAACCCAACCTTGTGAATTGGAGATCCCAAGACCTTTGGTTCAATGGAACAACTAAGTTATGAATGTTCAGCTGAACACTTGGAAAATGTGTTAGTTCGTTCCCGAAACTTCCAAGTGAAATAGAAACCTGCTGAATGTGGTGAGGTTAAGTTTGAAACTTTTAATGATTCCTATACCGAAAGGTGGAGTATGGTAGGATACTTTTTAATAGGAGATCACCTATATAAGTTAGAAGTAATGGTCGCTTCAAAGAAACACTTATGAATCTAAGATATGGTCCAGGGCCGAAATGGACACAACGTGAGAACAACAAGTGTTAGAATTGTTATTGTGTAAGTACTATTGTCTCGATTTACACAAACGGATGAGTAGTTCAAGACATCGCGCCACTTAGCAACTAGTAAATCCGATAGTATTTTACTAAGGAAGGTACAACCACAAGCTACCTATCCTATCCAGATGCAATAACAGTTCGCTGAGACTTTCAAGCGAATCTGTATACACGCATGCATTAATTTCATTCATGTGGGGATTGTTGGAATTCGGTTATAAGAAATTGGGTGTTGACCCGATTTTGA
Source organism: Rehmannia glutinosa (assembly GCA_016081115.2). Taxonomy (NCBI): domain Eukaryota; kingdom Viridiplantae; phylum Streptophyta; class Magnoliopsida; order Lamiales; family Orobanchaceae; genus Rehmannia; species Rehmannia glutinosa. The sequence goes on from CM071936.1 coordinate 29,929,963, forward strand.
CCAAATATTTAAGTGGTTTCCATTAGTGAAAAATGGAATTAAATTATTTGTGAAAACCAATTCCGGGTGAATGAAAAATTAATGCTAGAAGTTAGCCACTTAAAACTAGAAAATGGTATGAAAAATGGAAAATTTGGGGAAGGAGAAAAGCTCTAGGAGGAAAAGCCAAAGTTTGCTCAATTAATAAATCCCAAGTTGGACAATTGGGTTTGGGCCTTTAGGGCACCAAAGTTTTTAAAGAGGTGAGGACTTACATGTTTGTGGGTTTGGTTCAAAACGCACGCGAACGCGTGGCACGCCGCCGCCGCTGGGGGCAGCAGAAGGGGCTTGGGTCCAGGTCAAGAAGGTGTCGTAGGCCATTGTCTGTTAATTTAAAAATTGGGATTTTGCATTGTGTGGCTTGGTGGTGAATTGTCTTCTTAATCTTCTTAAAGCCGGCTACTTAAAACAAATACTACATTAAAATTTGTATTAATACTTGAGACTGCTTGGAGCAATCTACAAGTCTCTCTTGTCTGTATAATTTGAAAGTGTGATTTCACTTAAACCTGGATGAAGGATTTTGAAAGAGCTCGTGGTTGGATAATCGTTGTCTTTCATCATTAACTTCATTAAGTGCCATCACAGGAAGAATTTAGAGCTTTTGTGTTTTTATGTTTTATAAAAGTGTTTCTTACTCCACTACACTATTGGGAATAAATAATAATAAAATATTTAAGAGAAGCTGTTTGTTTCTTCTTATGGTATGACGGAGTTTTTTATTCTGAAAGTGAGTTCTTGCATTTTCTAAATCTATTTTAGATTTGTATTATTCATATAAAAAAAATTAATAAGTGCTTGGCTTTCCAACGTCATGCTTTTATGCACCTCAATCACATTTCTTATCCTCTGGCACTGCTGATGTTTATATTTGATGTGTGCAGGCTATGAATTTCTTCGCAGGCTTGTTATTGCTTTTGATGCCAGAGGAAAATGCATTTTGGTGGGTTAAAGTCTTGGTTCAATATCTTTTTGCATGGTATTGTAGATCCATTATGTAAAATACTAAAGGTGCCGATCATGTAAACTGTTCGTATTGAACATCATAATGAGACTAGCCACATGAAAATAGGGATGGCAATGGGGCGAGGCGGAGCAGGTACTTGAAGACATGTACCCGCCCCGTCCATCCCGCGGGACGAGGCGGGGCAATATGGATCGACCCGTGTAGAATAAAAAAATTATTAATATATAATAAAATACACAATAAATCAAATAAAAAAGGAACAAGAAACAAAAAAAATTATAAACTTGTAATATATTTACAAGTTTTCCTTATCTTGTATTTTGTTTAATTAATGCATATTATTTATAAAAATTATCATTATCAATGTATATATGTTAGATATAATATTAAGTACATAAAAAATATATTATCATATATTATATATGTAAAATAAATATTAAATATATTTTCAAAAAATAAAATGTTAAGCAAGGTGGGCCGGGTACCCGCGGGTGGAAGTGATACCCATGCCCGTCCCGCCCTTGTTGCGGGTCACGGGACGGGGCAACCCAAACACGACGGACTAAGGCGTGTCAGGCCTAAATTGCCATCCTACATAATAACATGTTTCTGCTTCCTATATATGATGCATGGAATTTAGACTTGTCTGAGTCATCTTTGATGTTATTAAACTAGTCAACATCTGAGAAACTGCTTAAATTTCAGGACCTTAATGGGTATATTAGATGACTATTTTGATGGCTATTATTCAGAAGAAATGATCGAATCCCAGGTACTCCTTGCCTTTAGTTTGCCAGCTTCTGTTACATAAATTAAGAACAGAGTCCCACCAATTTATCTAATGTCTCTCTGGTATAGAGGAAGCATGATAAAATGGCATAAGATGATTAAGGCTCTGTGTTAAATCATCTTTGCAGGTTGATCAGCTTGTTCTTGAGGAGTTGGTTCGCGAAAAATTTCCCAAATTGGGTTTGTTCCTTTCATAACTTTTGTGTTTCATACCTTCCCTAAAGAGACTTCTTCTATCACATCTTTTCTGCTCCTTGTTAACTTTGTGTGTACACAGTAAACCATCTGGATTACCTGGGAGTGCAGGTGGCATGGGTGACTGGGCCGTGGTTTCTCACAATATTTATGAATATGCTTCCATGGGAAAGTGGTGAGAGTAATATTTCGTTTGAAAATAAATTTGAGAATTTATACATCATTGTTATGTGGGAAGCTGTGCATTCTAATTCTTGGGTTATCCATTTGTCTACTACGAAACCCTTAAACCTGATTAGTTCTATCTGCCTTCAGTTCTTAGAGTCTGGGATGTGCTTCTCTTTGAAGGAAATCGTGTAATGCTATTCCGGACTGCACTTGCTTTAATGGAGTTATATGGTAATGGTAGAAGTATTCTTCGATTATATATTAGATTAAAAAAGAAATCTTCCTTCTGAAATCTGATCTATATGTTGTACATTCTGACTCTGAAAGCTTTTTCATGACCAGAAATTCATTGGCCTATTTATAGGATGAAAATTAGGATTAATTACAAAAATACCCTTGAGGTTCAGTCTCATTACATAAAAATTCAGCTATCTTTCACAATTACAAATACCCCCTTGGCATTTGTTTGTATTTTACAAAATACACCCTCAAGAGGGGATAGTTAAGCAAATACAAACCTCAAGGGTTTTTTTTTATAATTTTGAAAGATAACTGGAGCTTTTTGTAATTAGGCTAAACCTCAGAGGTAGTTTTTGTAAGTTATTTGAAACTTATCTTCGTTCAGTTTTGTGCAGGACCTGCATTGGTTACAACCAAAGATGCTGGAGATGCAGTCACACTGCTTCAATCACTAGCCGGCTCCACCTTTGATAGCAGTCAACTTGTCTTGACAGCTTGCATGGGTTACCAGAATGTTCACGAAAAAAGATTGCAGGAACTAAGAAATAAACATCGGCCAGCTGTCATGGCTGCACTCAAGAAAGATCGAAGGGAATTAGAGTTTGAGGGACTCTCAGGGTCTGGCGTCTAATTTATATAGTTTCAAACAAGATTCAAATTCAATGATTGCGCGAACTGGTAAACCAGAAGAAACAGATACTGTGATGAACGTTAATGAACTTAATGTGTCGCACTTGGATGCTTCACCTGCTAATGTGGATGAGTTATATATGAGCTTGAATGGTGAGATGGAGGTAGATCCTGCTAAAGATCTTCAAGAGCAGGTAACTATTATCTTTTTTTCGCAAGAAATCATATCTCAATAGCTATGTACGAAGTCTTATTCCCTCCACGATCCGTTCTTTCAATAAGTTTCTCTGAATTGTCTTTGTGAATTCGTGCTTGTTTCTCACTTTGGAGAGCTGTATTTTAAGAGTACACTTGATTTCCACACGTTTGTTCTGCTAGCACACTGATCATCCTCCAACAGTCAACCTTTATGACCATGACTTAGCATAATGAGCTATGTGTACTTGACTTGTGTTATTTAAGCTACCTTAAAAAACGGCATCACCTTTTCTCTATAAATTATTACTTTTGTGCTTCTAGAGCACATACTGGGTATTTTATTTGTTTCAAGTAACATAATATAACAATAATCAGAAACAATTAGTAATATAAATTGATTCTTCTTCTTCTTCTTCTTCTTCTTCTTCTTTTAAGGGGGTAATTGTAATATTTCTATAACTATCATGGGGATTTTGAAAATTTTTTTTTTTTTTATGAATGGGGCAAATGTAAGATAGAGTCAATTTTCAAAAATCTATGGGTTTTTGGTAAGTAGCCCGAATCTCAGGTTTTTTTTTTTTTTTGTAATTATCACTTTTTGTTATTTTATTTTATTGCATGCATAGTATTGCTTGCTAGCCTGCTTGTTACCTTTTATTTATCGTATATTTGATGCAGCAATATATTGTATCTCATATCAAACATTATTTGCAACTGTTATATGAGATCAATTTTATTCAGGTGGTGTGGCTTAAGGTTGAGCTGTGCAAGCTGCTTGAGGAAAAACGATCTGCCGAGCTCAGGTGAACACAACTTTGTCGTCCTTTGAAGTTCAAATCCCATGTTGAAACTACCATTAATAAATGGATTACTTCTTTCTAAATCCAGCTTCCCTTACTCTAAATCGAAAGAAATTCTTCCCATCTTTCAACTAGCAATTTTGCCAAGTAATGTTAGCCACACTTGCTTTGCATCCCCCAACTCCCCTTTGCCCTTGTTGCTTTGAGAACTTGTACTTATGTCCATGCATAAGAAACAATAAAAATTTCTAAAATTAAGACACAGAAATGGTTCAAGCACTCAAAATATTTCTTAGAATTAAAAATATGAAATGGTCATGGAAGTTGGAACCAATATTCCTTGCATGATTTTGTATCTGTGCTCCGGTAAGCAGAAATTAGCTGTAAAGATTTTCTCTTCTCAGCGTGTTCTTACAGTCTGCAGTTTATGTCAATTATTAAGTAAAGGTTACCGTAGTAATTTTTGAAGATAAAGGAAATTATGAAGTACCCTCTGTTCAGCTAATCATTGTCGTCCCTCACAGAAAGATATGTGCTAACTTTTAGATAGCTAGGGACTATAGTTTCCAGCTCAATGTTGTGCATGTGGGTGTGTTGCTAATGTTATATAAAAACCGTTGCACATGAGATAAGATAATTGTCATGCTGAAAGCAGAAATTTATGTTTAAATGTCATAAATCTACTAATCATGTTACTGAAATATACAATATTTGTATTTTTGGTGAATGTATATGTTATAATTATCACTGAAGTATCGTAACAAACTTCAGTTTTCCTTGCACAGAGCAGAGGAGCTCGAGACAGCATTAATGGAGATGGTCAAGCAGGATAATCGGCGTCAACTGAGTGCAAGGGTATCTAAGAAGCTCAATGCATGCTGCTATTTCTTTTTATACTTTTCTGTTTATTTCTTTACAATTTGTAAGATATATCTGAATGCGTGTAGTGCGTGCTAGCTATCCATGAGTCTCCATCTTCCCTTTCATCCCCGTGCTGTTATTCTTTTTGGTGTATTAAAGTAAAGCTGAATTCTCGACAGCATGATTATAGCTATGTAAAGAAAGATGATAGAGTGTACTTGTAGATGGTCGACTGAAAGGTTGTGCTTATATCAGAGTATTTTGAAGATGATCATTGGTCTCTCCAAACAGTAAATTCAAGTGTCTTTTATTGCATGAGTTGAATTTTTTTTATTTGCTTCTTTGAAATTGTGTAGTATTTTAATCTTCTCTTTAAAGTAGGATTTAATGGGAATTAGAGCAGCAGGTCAGGATCCATATCTTGCTTTTAAAATCTGGTCTATAACTTAGCCTGGATATTGTTCTTATTTTGGAAGTTTCCTTGATGATTTCAACCCGATGGGTGTTCATCTGTTTGTGGCTTTAGGTTGAGCAGTTAGAGCGAGAGGTCTCTCAGCTTCGTGAAGCCCTTGTTGATAAGCATGAACAAGAGAATGCAATGCTTCAGGTAAAACTATTGCTGTAACTTTCAATATCAATTTCACTTAGTCTTCTTGTTTTATTTGTTTCAGCATGATAATTGCATTGCTGGTTTCCTTTTTGCAGATCTTAATGAGGGTTGAACAAGAACAGAGGGTGACAGAGGATGCTCGCATATTTGCTGAGCAAGATGCTGCTGCCCAGAGATATGCAGCTCAAGTGCTTCAGGTTTTTTTTCTCCTTTATCATTATTATTTAACCTAAGCTGTTATCTTTTTGGCAAACCATATTTCACTTATGCTCGACATCAGAATCCTTTGATGTGAATATCATTGGGCATCATGTTTTTTCAAAATGCCATTATGTCTTGACTTTGATGCTTTAATTTCTCTTTTGCTTTTCATTAGAAACTTTTTTCCAACTTTAGAATTTATTGAGTTTCTGCTGTACTGTTGCGGTGACACATGCAGGAGAAGTATGAGGAAGCAACTACTTCCCTGGCTGAGATGGAAAAGAGGGCAGTTATGGCAGAGTCCATGCTGGAAGCTACCTTGCAGTACCAGTCAGGACAACACAAAGCGCTTTCTTCTCCTCGGTAGTACAATTGTTCCTTAAATGTATTTTTGAATTGATATATCCCATATACATATTTCTTAAGCCATATCATTTTGCTTTCCTTTATATTATAACTTTTTTCCCACCCCCAATTATAAGTTCAGTGCCTAAAGAAAAAAGGGCATTTTTAGTCCCCATATTTATCTTAGTGTTCTCTGTAGATCGATCCAGCAAAGTAATCAAGATCCTTCACAAGACATGCCGACAAGAAAGATTAGTTTGCTATCTAGACCATTTGGACTAGGATGGCGAGACAGAAACAAGGTTAGTGATTCCCCTCTCTTTCAATGTCTAGAATGAATTTCAGTTCATGCTTTATTAGTATTCCTGTATTTATCAGGTGCCTGTTGCCTGCATGCATATTCCTTTTAGTGAACAATTAGCTAGCTCTCATATTTGTCCCTGAAACCCCAATTCGAAGTTGAAATTTTCACTATTACTTGGCATAATAAACTGTCTCGTATAACCTCAGAAACTAAATCTCTTAATTTAAAAAAAAATAGGAAATTTATTGGGCCAAAACGTTGTGGAAATGGCTAGCCATTTGTTAATCTTGACCTGTGCATTGCATGACTAGAGTCGGACTACAGTTAGAATGAGATTATAAGGGTGTAACTGAAAACTCATTGAACAAAATTAGCTGAAATGATTTTGCTATTCAAATTGCAATTATTGCCTCGTTGGTAATTCCATTAAATAAATTGGTTCGTGATTCCTGTATCTTCTAGCCTAAACAGTTCATATGTAATGGGGATTAATTGAGTTTACTTATTTGCTAGTTATTGGGAAAATATAAATGAAAACCGTCTGACTGTGGTTCATCTTCACTTCAATCTTGCCATCTTATAATTTTCTTTTCTAAGTTCTGAGTTGTGCTATACATAATTACAATTGTAAGGTTATCCTCTCTGAAATGTTGTAAACTCGTCAGCCGTTTTGTATATTCTAGGTAAAAAAGATCCGTGTTTTTTAATCTTTTGATGTATGAATATAGTTAGACAAATTGCATTTCACTGGACTCTTTTTCCGCCTGTGCAACAGCTAGTACTCAGTGCAACTTGTGCAGTTCTGTTGAAAGTATTTGCTTCATCGTTTTTCTTTGGGTAAATTCAAATTTTATTAACCCAACGAAGGACGCACTACTTCTTAACAAGATGTATATCAAAGAACAAACTCTAGGGAACTGATCCCTGTGCAGAGGCTAAGCCTTGAAACTAAGTACACAACATTAGGGTAAAAGACCAAAAAAACACTTCCAATCACCAGCCTAGAATAGTAAAAGAGGATTCCATTTTTCACCTATGAAATGTACTCGGTATTCTAGTCTTAATTGGGTAGTAAACAGGGAGGAACTATTTCAACGGGGGTATTTGTAATTTTGAAATACTACTGGACTTTTTTTGTAATTTTGCTAAAGTTCCAGGGTAGTTTTTGTATATCTTCCTACTAATTTTCTTTGTGCATGTCTGGTATATGAAGTATGTGCGGCATACCACTTGATATCTGTACTGTTTTGTTGATCTTTGAGGGAAAAAATGAATGCAGCAGGGAAATTCAAGCAGTGTTGAGGATCAAAATGATGGGAAATCTCCAAAAGAGGGACAGAGTTTAAGTCTTGAGCAGGAGGAGACCAATGGTCATAAAGTAGAGAAGATATGAGAAAAGCAACGTGGTTCTTTGAGTTCATTGTTAAAACAAGTGATAATATTTATTGTTTGTTTGTTATTTCACCAACAATAATAGCTCGGTAAGAAAAAAAGAAGCATAAGAAGGAATACATTTTAGGTTTGGTCAAATTTGTAAAAAAAAAAAAAAAAAAAAAACTTTTATTAATTCTTGACTTTGCACTAAGTCTTCTTTGTAAAGGCATGATAAGTGTTGTTTAAGACATCATCTTTCTGGAAAAAATTGTCACTGGGAGAGTTGAGGAAAATGGAGCAAGTGGCTAATGTCATGGTTTTATACACACCTGTATTTGAGTTACATTATTAGTTTTATTTGACCCGATACTATTGTCTTGTAAATAGTGATTAAAACTTAGTGGTTTTGTTTTATTATTGGATTTTATTATTATGATTATTGGATTTGAATGTCAATAAATTCGAGTTCAGCTCGGCCTGAAGCTTCTCAATCTCACTACGGGTCAGGCGTACTTCCGAATATTATAGTCCCATATGTCAAATACTCAAATATGGTGTTTTGACCCAATAAGTTATCAAGAATAGTCTTTGACCGTCATTTATTGCTAAAAGAAAAATAGAAAAAGGTAAAAATTGTACACTTACCGAAATGCCCATCATAAAAGACGCAGGATCGGTTGAACGATTATTACGCGACTTAAATTTATTAAGTCGCTCAACGGTCATTTCAACGACCACATGGGTCGTTGAAATCGTTGAATGGATTGTGTGAGGTTGTTTAACCGACTGTTGAGCAACTCAAATTTATATGGTCGCTCAGCGGTTGGTTAAACGACCTAAGTGGGTCGTTTAGAATTTGAAAAGCCTTTGTACGGTCGGTTAAACGACTGATGTGGGTCGTTTAGAGTTTGAAAAGCCCAATGTAGGGTTTATAAACCTTCAATCGACTCTAAACGACAATCGTTCAAATTCTCTTGCCACTATCAAAGCGACCGTTGTTGATTGCCGCTGGTGCTGCCGTCGTTGGAGTTTATTTGCTTGTGATTTCCGTCTATAAAGTAAGAGTTTTTAATTTTTTTTTTGAATTAGTTTTTTTCATTGCTTTCTAAAATATGTTATAGGGTTGTTGGTGAACTCGTCCTTCGGAGACTTATACATGATGCGAGATCATAGTCAAATTTCCTGTAAAATTCTTCATGCTCTATTATTTATTAGGATTATATCACCGGTGGATGATGAGATATGGTTTCGTATTGGGGATGTAAAAGTCATATTCGCATTCTCAGACTTTACTCTCATCATTGGATTAACCCCGGGATTGAGAAAGATTACATAAAGGACATCCCATTCGAGAAACGGTTAGCGGTAAAATTCTTTGCTGGAGGAAAAAAGGTTGTCTTTGAAAAACATGCAAACATGGCACTAATGGAAGGGTTAAGACAATCGTCATCATTTTAATCAATTATTGAAACACTTTGGGCTGTAAATGACGACAATAGGACAAATGGTATTTCTTGTAAGAGGAAATTGTGAGAATTACCCACATTGAATAAGTCAAGCTCTGTTTTGACCTACAAGATAACAAATCATCTTTTCTACCCATTTTTAGTGTTCTTTTACCAATTTACCCTTAAAAGTAGTTTCACTTCATTAAAAGTAGATATAACTTTATATTCTCTCTCTCTCTTTCTTCTTCCAAGTTCCACCCACCCCACTTTATTCTCTCTCCAGTTCTTTTCTTCCTCACCATATCTTCTTCCACCCACCCGTAAACCAGTCGAAGACTACAAAAAAAGGTAATGTAGCTTATCTGTTAAATTGCTTATATTAGTTCATGTTGTTATTTATGTAGATAAAAGTCTTAGATTTAAGATTTCATTTCTTCTCAGTTTGTGAAAATTTTCACTTTTAAGTTTTAGGTTTCAAACTTAGATTCAGATTTAAGAATCATGATTCTCGTGTCACGTTATATGCTATATAACGTGATATATGTAACACGCTATATAGTATATAACACGCTATATACTATATAACGTGTTACATATATCACATTATATATCATATAACGTGATATATATATATAACACGTTACTATATAACGTGTTATCTATAACACGTTACATGTTATAGATAACACGTTAACGTGTTATAGATAACACGTTATATGCTATATAACGTGATATATATATCACGTTAAACTATAAGTATATAACACGTTATATAGTATATAACAACACATTATATACTTATACTACATAACGTGTTATATAGATCATGTTAGAACGTGTTATATAGTATATAATGTGTTATATAGATCACGTTATAACGTGTTATATAGTCACGTTATATAGTATATAACGTGTTATATATGTATATAACGTGTTGTAATGAAAATGTGTTATCACCTTAAATTTTAATTTAAATAACGTGATATTTTTCCACAGATGAATTCTGGATATATTCTTGTTTGGTTTGGGGGACATTGGGATGGTTTGGAATATAAAAATGGTGAAGATGAGGCTATATGTGTTGAACCGGGTGAAATTCATTGTGATGATATATTGGACGAGATCTATGGAGTTGTTGAAGCTGATAGGACCATATACGACTGTATAATGTACTCTTTTGTAGATATTACCGGAAATAAGATTGCAAAGTTAAAGCTGAAAAATGATCGTGACATTGATCGTGCTTTTGCAAATATCGATTTACCCGTTGTTTTCGTTACCGTAAAAAGAAAAAATATTGAGACAACCTCGCACGATGTGGTGGATAGTCAGTCTAGGGGTAATCAAGTTGGGAATGAGCAAGGTGTGGGGGGAGGTTTTATGCAGCTGATGGCTTCACAAAATATCATGTGTAGCCAAATGTTCCCGGTTGGAACTTCCAACAATATACAATACTCAATCCATGTCATGCAGGATCAGATTGGGTTCCAACCCTATTGTGTCCCTTCTACGCATACACCGAATGTTGACCAACCCGGCCCAAGCGCTCCATAACCTAATATTGATCAATCCATAGAGGGCGTAGTCCCCAATGGTATAGAGGATTGTTATCTTGATTTCGGTTGTGATTGGGGTGAAGATAGATCAAGATTTATAGAAACGGATCAGGATGGTGATAATAATGATACTACTGATGATGAAGGTAATAATCATCTTGCAGATGATAATGTCGCCACTGATGGCGATGGTGGTGATGATAATGAGGGTAATAATCATTTTGAAGATGACCACCAACGTGCTGATTTTGAAGAATTTTGTGAGTGGAGACGTAGATGAAGAGAAATATTAGCAGAGACTCCAATTGAAGAAAGAGTTGTTCAAAACAACACCGTATCAACAGAGAATCAAAGTCAAAATCCAAATATCCACACAAATGTCCGGGTTGAGGATACTGAATGGGATTACAATAGGGAAACAACAGCAGCTCGTGCATCACAAGGTTGGGTAATCCCAGTTGCACCATCACACGTATCACCCCAACGTGATGAACCTGACAGATTGGAAGCATCAGGTGGTACACTGCGGCAAGGTTCAACATACTTGAGCAAAGCTGATCTGGAGATGGCTGTTGGCATGTATCACCTTGAAAATCAAGTTGAGTACCGAGTTGAACGCTTAGATAGGTCTCGTTATAATGTGATTTGCAGATATGAGCGTTGTCCTTTTAGAATGCATGGACATGGCAAAAATGATATGTGGAGAGTAGGAAAATTTAACAAGCACATGGGATGGGGGGTGAATGTGAATGAAAATGCATCTAGACAGGTGCATTCTAAAGTAATCGGTCACTATTTTGCATCTAGATTACTCGTGGAGCATTCTAGTCACGTTCCAAGAGATATGATGGCAGAGCTGGAATCTCGACATGGACTAAAAGTGAGTTATAATGTTGCATTAAGTGCAAAACATCATGCTTTTGGAATGATATTTGGAGATAACAACAAATCATTCAAAATGCTTCCGTCTTATACACACATGTTGGCTTTGACAAATCCTGGATCTATAGCAAGGTGGAAAATAGATTATGCTAATAGATTTCAGTATGTGTTTTTTGCTCTGCATGCATCGATTATTGGATTCCTGAACCATGGCAGGCCTGTTTTTGTTATTGATGGAACACACCTTAAAGGCAAGTATCGAGGAATATTGTTCGTTGCTGTAACAAAAGATGGTAATGAACAAATATTCCCCTCGCATGGGATTGGGATTGGTGACGGTTAGAATGACGAGTCGTGGACATGGTTTTGAGACGATTTGCGAGAAGCTTATGCTTGCCCTCGTGATCTTTTGATTGTCTCGATCAACATAAGAGTATCGATGATTGCAATAAAAGCGTGTATCGAAGCGGTGCATGGTCTTTGACTTATCATTTGCAAAAGAATTTGGCTCAAGATGCAGTCAAGATGTAGTAGCAATGTTCGAAATGCAAAGATATTCTTACCGCCAGGAAGACTATGAAAAATATCTTGCAAACATCAAAATTACTAGTGAGAACGATGCGTTTAAAAAATTAGAACGTGCAGAGGAGGAAAGATGGTCTCGATGTAAGTGTCGTGTCCGGCGATATGGGTTCATGACATCCAACTCAACTGAGAGCTTCAATAGTCGATTATTATGGGCCAGAAAGTTGCTAGTTTGTTCTGTGCTTGAGTGTGCACGTACTATAATGGAAAAATGGTTTTTTGAGCGACGATCGCCGCTAATGAGCGGGTTGAAGAGTTAACACAAGAAGCAACCAAAAGAATATGTATTGCAATGGCGGGGTCGTAGGATGGATGTCCAATGTCTTAGCAGTGTCAAGTACAAGGTGAAAGATGGATCCTACCACCTGGATCCGGGTACCAACCATTTAAATTGCGCTGCTAGCTGTGAGATTTTTCAACAAATCTCTGTTTCTCCTCCTTTTTCTCTTTTTTCGTAACTGTAGACTTGTAGCATTGATTTATGCCTTTTTTGATTCACCCATGAATTTCTAGATTTTGGATTCTATATTGATACAAAATAGTAGAAAAAACATTACTTACACTCATATTCAGCAAAAAACGTGATATTTTAATTCAGAAAAGTGTTACTTTAACTCAGTTATTTTTATTTTTTCTTCTTCAGTGTATTGAATTCCTAATATGTGACTATATTAAAAACACGATACTTTATCTCAAAAAACAGATATTTTTACTCATAAAAATATTTCTTTAACTCTATCATATTTATTTTTCTTTCTTCACTATATTGAAACTGTGACTATATTAAAAATATGATACTTTATCGCAAAAATTGTAACTATATAAAAAAATATAATACTTTATCTCAAAAATAGTTACTTTAAAGAGAGAGAAAAAAACAGAGCAGAAGAGAGAGAATTTATTGGTTGCGGCGAGGAGAGAGAGAGAGTGAGTGAGAGAAACACGACCCAGGAGGATAAAGAGAGACATAGAGAGAGAGAGAGAGAGAAAAACACGGGAGAAAGAGAGAGGAAAAGAGAGAAAAGCAAAAATACTAAACATAAAAAATTAAAAAGCAGTTAGGTGGGTCGCGGATTAGGTTAAGATCTATCTTACGAATTTAGACCCGTGAGACGGTCTTATATAAGTTTTTGTCTAAAATAAATGGCTATTGTTAATGCTGCAAAAATAAGATATAAGTAGTTGTTCTACCAATAAATAACAAAGTTAATTAAAACACTACATGCCTTATTTAGCAACATATTTTTGGCTGGAAGTTTCCTTATTTGGAGACTATCCTGCTTTCATATATTACTAGCAGTCCACTCGTGCGATGCACGAAGTATATAATAAATAAAAATAATTTTAATAGTTCACTTTAATAAATTATTTAATTGTAAAGCCAAATAACCATTGATGAAAAATAAATGATTATATAGTAATAGAAAATTACAAAACAAATTAAAAGAACAAAAAATACTGAATATAAAAAAAAATTATAAGTTTGAAAAATTTCTTTAAATACAATATTAATGGTTGAACTTGTATGATCACTAACACTATTACTATCACCACCACATATAAAAAATTTAAGAACCTTAGGAATAATAACTCTAGAAATATCAACATAAAATTAAACTTGACTAAAAATTTAAGACCCTTTTCAAAAAAAAAAAATGGTTGGGAGTAAAGGTAAAAAAAAAAAAAAGTTAAAAGGGTCCATTGTAGGGAGTATTCAGATTATAGGAATGTTCACATTTTGGTTAACTGTCCGAATCAAACCGAAACTGAACCAAAAATTTTGGTTCGGTTTTTGGTTTTAATTTTTTTAAAATTCGGTTAGTCGGTTCGGTTTGAATTATCTGGTCCGGTTAACCGAACTGAACCGAAAACCAAATTTTTTAAATGATAATTAATAAATATTGCTTCTATTTTATCTCTCACCGTCGCTATTCTCAGACCCAGGCCCGTTTTTCTTCTATTCAATCTTCTTCAATCTCACCATCCACGGCGGCGCGACCACCTCTCCAGACTCCAGTCCTTGATCTCCGTTAATCAATTTAATTGAGTGTTTCGCAAAAGCCCTAATTTTCAGTTCACCTTTGAACCAGGCATTCATTATTCCGATTAAGCATCTTTGTTTGTTTTCTCTGTTTCTTCTTGTTTTTTTTTTTCAAGTTTCAGCTTAGTTAACAATGTTATTAAGGTTGGAAAATCTTTGTTATCTTGTTATGTATGCTAGCTAACCAGCAGGTGGTGCTTCATCAAGTCTTTCTTTCTTCATTTTTTTTTTCATTTTCCCCCAAATATTTCGATTAACGCAAACCGAAATAGAAATTCGGTTTTAACCGAACCGAACAGCTTATTTCGGTTAATGATTTTCGTTAACTGAATTTTCGGTTAACCAAAATTTCGGTTCGATTCGGTTTGGCCGAACGAACAACCTCGGAGTGAAGATAAAAACACAACTTTTTGTTATCATAATTGAAAAATTAAATAATTTTTTTGGACCAATTATATCTGGACGGAGAAAACGCCTAATCTGATGGGAAAAAAAGAAAAACATTGAGGCCCAAATTTACTCAATAAAGCCCATCATCATCATTAAAAAAAAACTTAAAGAAAAAACCTAAATATGAAAACCTAAATGTACTGCACACACAAACTCACACACACACATGTGTTACGAATTGAGTATTAGTAGACTCGTGTTTCCAATAATCAGCACTTTAGCAGTTAAGTGAGCTTAGTAGCACTTTAGCAGTTGAAGGAGTCACGGGCGTGAGTCGGCATTGATAGCTATAGTATAAAAGGGTGGTTAATTACATACGGATTCAGTTTTGAAACTTGTATCTCCCGAGAACAATTATTTTCTCTATCAATAAAATTCTCTCTGTTTCCCTCTCAATTCTCTCATTTCCTCCCTCGATTTCTCTCTCAAATTTGTCGAATCTATCATTTGGCCTCGTGAGCGGACTTCGCGCGCAAACTCTTCTGCATTAGTATGGCAAAAACGCAAATCGAATGGATGCCGTCGAACCGCAACTAGCTGAAATTTCACAGAGCCAAACGATTTCTGGTGCGAAGATGAAGAAGCATTCAAGATCTATCATCAAGATGGAAGGTTTTACACATTCAAGAGAGGAAATTTTTTCAAAAATCGATCAAGCAATGAAGGAATTCACAGTAATGCTACGGACGTGAAAACGTGAATTTCCAATCGGCGCAACCCAGGAGGGCATGCAAGAACACGTAATGAAGTTGGTATCCTTTCTACCCCTAACATACGTAATAATGAGAATTCAGTGCGAATGGTAATCGTATGCCGAAATTTGATTTTCCAAAATTCAATGGTGAAAATCCTCGCTTATGGATTCGAAAATGCAATAAGTATTTCCTGTATAATAATTTGTCGGATTTCGAGAAAATTGTAACTGCTGGAATGCATATGGAATTGATGGCGGACCACTGGTATTTGGAGTATGTGGAGGGAAAAGAAAACATGTCATGGGAGAAGTTTGTAGGGATGGTGTTGGATAGATTTTCGAATGCAGATGGAAATCACCTAATTGGGCAATTTAATAAACTCAAACAGGAAAGGACCGTTCAGGAGTATATCATTGAATTCGAAGAGCTGAAATCATTTATGTTAGAATGAGTCAACAAGGTACATTCCGAAGAATACTTTGTTGAGAGCTTTATAAGTGGACTGAAACCGGATATTAGACAGATGCTTGAATTACTCAAACCTCAAAGCCTTATGGAAGCCATGCAATTGGCAAAGATACAGGAGAACCGGATAGGAGGAACTACAAGAGAGTACAGACAACCAAATAAACCGCACATACAGTCAAATTCAGGGCTAGGAAGAGGGGTACAAACTGAAACTGGAGGAATCATGAAAGGAAGAGCCAATTATGAGAAGTTACCACCCCTAAAGAAGCTGACAACCGAAGAGCTCGAAACTAGAAGGAGAAAAAATTTATGTTTCAATTGTGATGAACCTTTTCACTTGGGACATAAATGTAAGAAACTGTTTGTAATTGTATGTGACGAGCCCACAGAGGCAGAGGAAGTTGAACTAAGAGAGGAGAATGACACTCAAGAAGAATACCATATCTCTGTAAATGCTTTAGTTGGGATTGGCTCGGACACAATCAAGGTTGTGGGGCTCAGTGGTAAAAAACAGATTACTATATTGGTGGACACGGGAAGTACTCACAGCTTCCTTGATCCTGGTACGGCAAAGAAGTTGGGATGCATAATTGAGTTCACTACGCCTATGATGGTAACGGTGGCAGATGGTAATAGGATCAATTGCAATGCAAAATGTTCCAAATTTGTGTGGCAAATGGGTGGATGTAGATTTACTGACTCGAAGATTACTCAAGCTAGGAGGGTGTGACATGGTTGTTGGCGTGGATTTCCTTAGACTGCTTGGACCTATTACATTTGATTTTGTCAATCACAAAATACAATTCCAAGGGCCTCAGGGAGAAGTAATACTGGAAGGAGTCAAGAAAGAGGTCTCTTTAAGCATGATGAGCGGTAAGGAGTTTAAAAGGATGGTCACTAAGGGAAGGGATATGATATATGGCTGCATATGTTTTATTTCTGAGGTTGAGGTGCGGAAAGAATGCAGAAGTGCTGATGAATTATATCCCTTGTTGATAGAGTTCAAAGAGATTTTTGACACTCCAAAAGCGCTGCCACCAGAGAGGGTTCAAGATCACAAAATCACCTTGAAACCTGGGGTAGAACCCTTCAAATTGCACCCCTATAGATACCCCTATTTGCAGAGGATGGAGATTGAGAAAATGGTCCAAGAAATGTTACAGAGTGGTATTATTCAAGAGAGCAACAGTCCTTTCTCCTCACCTATTCTCTTAGTTAAGAAGAAAGATGGGACATGGAGGTTCTGCGTTGATTACAGACGATTGAATTCCCTCACGGTGAAGGATAACTTCCCTATTCCTTTAATCGATGATCTTTTGGATGAGTTAGGAGGGGCTACAATATTTTCAAAAATCGACCTCAGGTCCGGTTATCATCAAATACGGGTACACCCCAATGATATTGAGAAGACAGCGTTTTGTAATAGATCTCGGCCTTTATGAGTTCAAAGTTATGCCTTTTGGGTTAACAAATGCGCCAGCAACATTTCAAGCCTTAATGAATAAGATTTTTCGGCCATTTCTGAGGAGTTTTGTGCTAGTGTTTTTTGATGATATTCTAGTTTACAAATCGAATATGGCAAAGACATCGTACATTTGAGAAGAGTGCTACTCACCTTGCAAGAAAATCAGTTGCTTGCAAAAGCATCTAAATGTAGTTTTGACAAATAACTATAGAATATTTGGGACATATCATCACAAAGCCAAGGAGTGGCAAATGATCCTGTGAAAGTGCAGCCATGTCCGAGTGGCCTACTCCAAAAAATGTGAAAGCTTTGAGAGGTTTTTGGGGTTGATCAAGTTATTACAGAAATTTATAAGGAATTATGGGCTCATTACAAACCACCGATCGACCTCACTAAAAAGGACAGTTTATTTGGGGAGAAAGTCCTGAGGCAAAGATTCAAACAACTTAAAAAAGCTATGTCCATCGCTCCCGTGTTACAATTGCGATTTTTCTAAAATTTTTGTGTGGAAACCGACGCCGCTACTCCGGGCCGGGAGCGCTTTTGATGCAAGAAAGTGGCACCCTTCGCTTTTCCGAGTAAAGCCTTCGAGTAATAAACATCCGGGAATGTCGATTTATGAGAAGGAATTTCTTGCCATCATTATGGCTATTGAAAAATGGAGAGCCTATTTGCTACATGGGCAATTTGTAATTAAACCGATCAACGAGTTTGAAGTACCTCTTAGAACGTAAGATTTCTACTCCTCTCCAACATAAATATATGACTAAATTGTTGGGGTTTGATTATAAAATTGAGTATAAAAAGGGGATAGAGAATAAAGTGGCTGATGCTCTCTCACGAAGGGATGTGGAGGTGGGTCGGTGTTCGCAATCTCCATACTAAAACCGGTTTGGATGGAGGAATTACGTCCACTTATGAGAATGATGTGGGCTCGGGGAAGCTATCATTGAATGTCTCACTTTTCCTTATAATGTGTCTTTCTACACTTATAAGGATGGGATATTGCGATTCAAAGGGAAACTCTATGTGGGAAGTAACACCGAATTGAGGACTGTCATTATCCAATATATGCATAATTCCACGGAGAGGCGGGGGCATTCTCGGACAGAAGAACACTACAACGGGTAAAAGGGGTATTTTGGTGGCCAACTCTGAAACAAATGGTGATTTCAATGGTACAAAGCTGCCACCAATGTCAATTGTGTAAACATGAAACTCAACGGGTTGCAGGGCTCCTCCAACCTCTACCTGTTCCCAATCAAGCTTGGCAACACATATCAATGGACTTCATTGATCAGCTACCTATTTCTCAGGGCCAGAGTGTTATCTTTGTAGTGGTGGATCGGTTTACGAAATACTCACATTTTTCAGCTCTCAAACATCCTTATACTGCTTCGACTGTGGCGCAAGTGTTTTTAGAGATTGTCTACAGGTTGCATGGGTTACCTCAGTCCTTGGTAACCGATCGGGATAAAGTTTTCACAAGCCAGTTTTGGCAACAATTGTTCAAGGTCTTGGGAGTTACACATCACCTAAGCACAGCTTATCATCCTCAAACGGATGGTCAAACGGAACGTGTGAATCAATGTCTTGAAGCCTATTTGAGGTGTATGTGTGGTGCTAATCCTAAACAATGGGCACATTGGTTGGTATTTGCAGAATATTGGTATAATACTAGTTATCATTCCGCCATTAAAATGTCTCCTTTTGAAGCTTTGTATGGTTATAAGCCCACTCCGTTGGCCATACCGCAGGATTATTCCGTCACAGTCTCGGGGGTGGAGCAGACTGTCAGATTGCAGCAAGTTATCCAACAACAATTGAAACATTTTTTGACACAGGCACGGGATAGGATGAAACATATGGCCGATAAGCATCGGCGGAGCGGAGTTTCAAGGGCGATTGGGTTTACCTTAAACTCAAACCTTATCGACAGTTGTCCCTTCACAACTCCAGAATGTGGAAGCTGAGTCCTAAGTTTGCAGGACCATTTATGGTGGTGCAGCGTGTTGGTGAAGTCGCTTATAAACTCCAGCTTCCCCTTACATCAAGAATTCACCTCGTATTTCATGTTTCTTTGTTGAAGAAACGAATTGGAGCTAGTGATTCACGATTTACTGTGATTCGATGCGGAGGGAAAGGTTATCATGCATCCAATTTCTATTTTGGATGTGACGTTTGGTGAAGCGGAATAATACAAGGGTGCCACAAGTTTTGATTCGTTGGGCTCATCTTCCGGTTGAGGAGGCTACTTGGGAGGATTATTACGCGATCACTCAAGCTTACCCTCATTTGACGTCTTGAGGTCAAGACTTTTCTTTTGGGGAGGTATTGTTACGAATTGAGTATTAGTAGACTCGTGTTTCCAATAATCAGCACTTTAGCGATTAAGTGAGCTTAGTAGCACTTTAGCAGATTGAAGGAGTCGGGCGTGAGTGGCATTGATAGCTATAGTATAAAAGGGTGGTTAATTGCATTACGGATTCAGTTTTGAAACTTGTATCTCCTGAGAACAATTATTTTCTCTATCAATAAAATTCTCTCTGTTTCCCTCTCAATTCTCTCATTTCCTCCCTCGATTTCTCTCTCAAATTTGCTGAATCTATCAATATGTTAGCTCACACACACAAACTCACGCAGATAAATCACTAACCCACACAAGTAATTGTGGGATGGAGGTCAGGGGTTCAAATCCCTGCTCCATCAAATTGCTCCCGGGACATATGCGAGCTGGTGAAGATTTGGTGGGAACTCCTATTAGAATATACAACTTAATTTTGTACTCGAAAAAAATGTAGAACCGGCACTAAGAAAGAAAAGAATGTATAACCGACTGCAGAGTCTTCTTTCCTTTGTGTTGAACCATTTCCTCTAATTAGACAAAACATATACACCCTCTCTATGGTTTTTACAGTTGATTTTTCTTATGTTTTTTCAATTTCGACAATATTCGTACTCGATAGCTTCACAATTTTCGTAAGCAGCAACTAAGAAAGAGTTAGGCAATGGAAAACGGAAGCAAAGAAATACCTCAAGACGCTAATGAACGTAAGTAAAATCCTATTTGGAAAGTGCAGGGTACATTTTTTTTTGCCCGTAAGTCGTTTTTTGCTTATTTAATATTCTCCGGTAATATTCAGATTGCCCAGGGCCTGAGTCTGAATCAGCTGGAAAATCTGATGCTTGTGAAGGATGTCCTAACCAGGAGGCTTGTGCTACTGCTCCCAAAGGACCCGATCCAGGTTAATCTCCATTTGTTTTCTTTTTCCGATTCTTCAAGGTAATTTATATTTTACGGACAGTAAAACACATTGGCTGCACAACCAAGTCTTTTGCGCTTCATTAGCATGTTAATTTTCGAGGAGCATTATTACAAATGAATCGCCATGGTGCATTTTGATGGGAAATATTCTTGATTTTCAAATTTTTCTCAAGAGAAACTCAAGGAAAAGCTTGGAAGTTTCTGAACCAGCACTTGTCCATTACAAACTTGAGTATTGATATTTATATGAAGAAAAATCTTTTAAGAATAATACCAGAACCATCTCGTTTCTATGTTTACTTGTTCACTCTTCAATTATCCCTATCCCTATTGGACAAAACTAAAGCTCTTATTTTCTGTTGAGTAATAGTTCGAGTAAGCATCTCAATTAGTATGAATCTCACAATTGATATCGATGGTCATTAAATGTTTATATTCGTGGAGATATTAACTTATCAAAATCCCAGCACTTGTTTGGATTCCCATGTCAATTTTTCTTGGATGAGATGCTTAGAGGTGTATATCTAGACATCCTGTTTTGTCAGACAACTTATATGGGATTATGATAGCTTGCTTCATGGTAAAAAAAGTTCGTGACTTTTTATATGGTATTTTTTGTGATAGAAGTATTTTCAGTGATCGGGAGAAAAAGCAATGATAATGGGAAGGGAAAGTGGAGTTTACTTTACCTGAGGGATGTATAGTGCTTTCCGAAAGTTGTTTAGATTAAATGACAGAACAACTTTCGGAAAGCAAAACCTTGATTATCCCCTTCGTTGGTGCTATGAAAAATAAGGGGGAAGGGAAGATTACCTTTAGATATTTGGTCAAATCACTGTTTTATTTTGTAGTTGGAGTTGAATATGAAGGTTAATTTATGTCTTGTTACTTGCTCTCTAATCTTTCACTCTAACCAAAAAAGTGGATCATTCACACTTATAACTTCATTTCTCCTATAATCTGATTTTTCTACTGAACCAAACACTAAATGAAGAAAAGTAAAATAAGTGAAGCTAATCTCTATGATGCTCAAACTCTTCATTTCAGGCGTTGTACCCATGTGGACATGATTTGACACCGGGCACGATACGGGACACATGCCAGATCCTCCAAAAAAATTCGAACACTTTTGATAATAACATTGTGGTGCTATCTTTGGTTAATCTAGTTTGATGTCATTTTGGTGTGCTTTTGGTTGATGTTATTTTATTCAAGACAACTTGTTTTTCCTTCGTATCACTTTTGGGACTTTCAAGTTTTAGATGTTTCACTTTTAAATTATTTTGTTCTAATTATATCAAACATGTATTGATTATAAATGTCGTCTTAAAAATTGTAATATTATATATAATATATATTTAAAAAATCTAAATTTGTCGGCCGTGTCCTCGTGTCTGTGCCCAAATTTCGGATCCTTTTTATATGTGTCCATGTATCCTAAATTTTAGACAAAAAAAGGTCTGACACCCCAATATGTACCGTGTGCGAGTCCGAGCAACATAGGCTAACCTTATACATCAGAAAGAGAGATAAAATATTAGATAAGGGCATATCATTTTCGAAACAAATGGGTAAAGTATCTGCACTTTTGGACTTGGTAAAAAGTTGTATGATGCACTAGTTCCGGAAGAATTTTAGTGGGTAACATTATGTACCTCTGTTATCTTGTTAGTTTTTGCTAAGGAATATGAAGTTTATGCTTGGTGGTTTGCTGTTGCATTACACTATAGTTGATTTGTACTCTTACACTGTTGTTTCTTTGTAGACTTGGTCTCTATTGTTGAAAGAATGGCCACAGTAAAACACAAAATACTTGTTTTGTCCGGCAAGGGTGTTGTTGGCAAGAGTACATTCTCAGCTCAACTATCTTTTGCCCTGGCAGCTATGGATTTCCAGGTGGGCCTCCTCGATATTGATATCTGTGGTCCAAGCATCCCAAAAATGCTTGGTCTCGAAGGACAAGAGATCCACCAGAGTAACCTTGGATGGTCTCCTGTTTATGTTGAGTCGAACCTTGGAGTCATGTCAATTTGATTCATGCTCCCCAACCCTGATGAGGCCGTCATATGGAGAGGACCTCGAAAAAATGGAATCATCAAACAATTTCTGAAGGATGTGTATTGGGGAGAACTCGATTTTCTTATAGTCGATGCCCCACCCGGGACCTCAGACGAGCATATTTCAATCGTTCAATTCCTCCAAGCAACTGGAATAGACGGTGCAATTATAGTAACCACTCCACAGCAGGTTTCTCTTATCGACGTGAGGAAAGAAGTGAGTTTCTGTAAGAAGGTCGGGTTGCAGGTTCTCGGAGTAGTCGAGAACATGAGTGGGTTAAGCCAGCCCTTGTCGGAGTTCCGATTTTTAAACGTGACGGGTTCTGGTGAACAAAAAGACGTGACGGAGTGGGTTATTGCGTCCATGAGAGAGAAAGTAAAGTGTTCGATAGTAGTGGCGGAGGTGGTGCGAAAATGTGTGTCGATATGGGTGTTCTTTTTCTCGGAAAGGTTCCTCTAGACCCTCAACTCTGTAAAGCCGCCGAAGAAGGGAGATCTTGCTTCGATGACAGTAAATGTCGGGTAAGTGCTCCTGCGTTGAAGGCCATCGTAGAGAAAATATTGTCACAACTGAAAGTTTCTAGAGTTGAGGATGGTGCTTAGGTGATGTTCTTTTGTAAATCATCTGTATCAGTATACCTTTCTGTGCTTTGATTAATTAAATGGAGTAGGGTTTTTCGTAAATGTGATTTAAATAAAATGGCGAGTTTAGTTCGATAGATGCTGGTTATGTATTTCAACTTCTACAGGTGGATTTGAGTCAGGTGAAAATTTTGCAAAATTTGTGGCATTTGAGCACTGTAAGTCACATGTTCATGTAAAGTATTATGTTGCTTTCATTGAAGTTTTTTGTTTTATTGCAATCCTTTTTTCAAATTTAGATGCTTTTTTAACAACACAAAAAGGTTGTACAAATAATACCATTTGGGATGCAGGTACGGGATGGGTTATAGCTAGGTAGCCAAGTCTGAAATTTTTAAATTTGTATTATTAATTAATAATTCTTTTAAGGAGAAAAATGATAGTATTTGATTATTTTATATTGCAGGAGATGTAGAATTTTAAAATTAATGAATTTCTTGATAAATCTATTAGTCATTGTGGGAGTTTTTTTAAAAGCATAATCCAAACATAAATGCCATAGGGATGGAATTAGCTGAGATCTATGCATGTAATGAGATGAGTCCAAAAAATGGAATGATTGGTGACTATGCCGACAACTGTTTTTGTGGGTTTGATTGGGCATTAAAGTTTTTTTTTTTCTCTAGTACTGGAGTTGGGACACATTCAGAAATTTCAATTTTGAGGGATTATATTGAATTTTTATTTATTTATTTGAAGATAATGGGCAAAGAGATATTTCTTTCTACTTTCAAGTGACAGAAATTTTAAAATATAATAAATATAGCTAAAACATTTATGTTTTTAGATTTGAGACACCACTTTCTTTATTCCTGAACGGTGCTATATAAAGTGGTTTTATAAAGAAATGACCGTTGTAGTTTTACTGCTATCCACTTCCAGTTTCCATTAATTGTATTCTAGCATAATAATAATAATAATAATAATAATAATAATAATAATAATAATAATAATAATAATAATAATAATAATAATAATAATAACACAAGAATATAAACACATTCTTTTTAATGAACTTTAACTTTGAAGATATAATGGACTTAGCTTTTTTCGCATGTTTCTTTCGCTTATTATCATATTTGTTTTTTCAAAATGCAACTAAATATTTTTGTTTCTCCCCTCAAAATTAAATTGGTCCTGTTAAGATATGTTTTAATAGTAGTACCAGGCTCCATTCATTATATGTCCTACCATTCAATTTCGTAAGAAGTAAGAACCAATCATTTCCACTTGCATGCTTGGTTGGAGGACCCAAACCCAATAATATTCTGAGAGGAAAACAGCTGAGGAAACTGAAGCAGCTGAGATAACTGATAAGGGTCTTTTTATGCATGTTTTATGTGTATATTTAAGTAGAATTTGAGTTATTTTGTTGTTACTTTCGTTAGTTTTTGATTGTATATTGTTTATACTACTGTGAGGTGCTTTTATTGGTGTAGATTGACCATTCGGGGCTAATTTTGGTGAATTTCGGACCATAGATTCATGTCAAAACATACCGGGAGTTTAAGGATGCAAAACGCCGAAATCCCAAGCCAAACGCGTCATTTTGGGGCCTTTTTGGTCCAACACGGCCAGGGGGTGTCGGGCAACACGGCCATATTCAAACAGAGCGAAAAATCACAATTTTTAGACTTGGACAGACTCGAACACGGCCTGGCCGAAACGATAACACGGCCATGTCGTACAACATGGCCTGGCCGTGTCGCACGACATGGCCATGTCGCATCAATTTTCAAAGAAAATTCAAGCAAAGACGGCCGGGCGTGTCGGGCGACATGGCCGTGTTCGGGGGACTTTTTGCAACTTTTCCATGCGAAAATTATGGAAAACTCACCAACCAAGCTTTTTTGACCACTTTTGTACACCTTTAACACCCTATTTTGCTACAACATGTCCCCATATTCCCTCAATTATCATTTGAATACAAGAATTCACCAACCCAACAATGAATTGGAGCATTTGTTTAACAAAGGATGACATTATTAATGTGTTCTTGCACAAAAATAATGTCTATAAAAGCCAAGAGTATGAGTTGGGGGAATCATTCATTAATTCAAGATACATTGAATTCATTAGATTCATAGATTCATTAAATTCATTATACATTGGAGATCAAGAGGTCTTGGAGGAGTAAGCTTGTAGCAACATTGGAGAAGAAGGCTTGGAGCAACATCATCAATCAAGAAAGAAGTCAATTGAGATTTTGAGAAAGATAAGTACACCATGTCTACAATACTTAAATCTTCTTGTGTAATTTATTCTTTGGTCAAAATCATGTGTAGCTAAAATCCTAGTGTTTGAATGTAATGAACTCTAGAATGGATTTGTGATTAAGGTGTGTATGTTTTTAATAAAATCTTCATATTTTGTGTGATTCACTTATATTATGCTTCGTTCATTCGAATTGATATATGCGCAATATTGATTTGAAGTTTATTTTTCATCCGGGAAATCGAGAGATTCATGGTGAAATAGAACATATATAAGTGAAAAGAGTTGCATGCAATCCTAGATATAGGACGACATAAATCTTCTGGATTAGGGTCAAACCTAATATGGGAATTCACAAATCGTTATAATGTTGTCTTGGTGGTTTTAACTAGAAAGAGATTTCAGTTAATCAACTTGAGATTAGAAGTTTTTCGTCTTGAGAAAGGGTTTAACTTAAATTGGGAATTTCTACGGTCCACAAGACATGAGATTTTATTAAAAGAGGTTGGTTTTTGCTTAAGGGCTTACGGTTTTATTTTTAACTTGTCAAATCACAAAAACATTCTAGAGGGATTTACATTCAAACACATTTCTATCTCTTGATTTCTTATTTTACAAATCTTCCTTCATTTTTATAATTTATAATTTGTTTTCCTTTTTCATCAAACAAAAACTCTGAAAATTGTTAGATTAAATAACAAAAAGACGGTAATTATTAGTACTTACAATCCTCGTGGGAATGACACTCGGTACTCAATAATCTATACTATAAAATGATAGGTGCACTTGCCTACGGTTTTAAAGGTAGCTTTTGAGCCATCAATAACGATGCATGAAGTTGAAAAAGTTGTCTCCCCTCTTATGACTGATGTTGCTGCACACGAAGAAGAACAAGTTCCCCTGGCCCCCATTCAGGAGACTGGCGAAGGAGATGAAGAGGATGATGATTTAATAATGTACTCTCCAACCTACCCTGACATACAAAGGTGTTTAAGGGAATGGAGGGCCTGGAAGTTGGATCACTCAAGGATACAGTTCACTCGCCCTGAGTTCGTTGAAGAAGAAGAAGAACTTCTCCGATTTCTCGGCATCAATGATGTTAGATCTGCCCTCAATGAAGAGAACTGCTTAGACATCCTTCGCATTCTCAAAGAGGAAGAAAAAGAGAGAGCTGTCGAGCAAGCCCGAGACTTGGAGAAATCCAAAATGTGTGCATTTACAGGCTCTGTAGAGCATACTCACACACATCTTGATGTGCTCTCAGAAAGTGATGAGGATATGGACCCAGCTGATGCGGCAGAGAAAGCAGATATGCAGAAGGCTATCTTTGGCCGAGTCCGCAGCAATGCACAAGCAACAATTATTGGAGGGACCAGGAGAGTCCTCACAATCTCTCCTGCAAACAGATCCACTGGGAGTGGCACAACAAATTGCCACAACCATAATTGCCACTACATCTCCAGTACATTCTCCAATTGCCTCTAAGGGAACTGGCAATGAAGCTGGGAAGTTGGGCACCCAAGCCGAGCCAACCCCTCGAAGAAGATGTTCTCATACCGCCTTGTGGCCGAGCACTCAATGGAAAAAGCCGCGTCTCAGAAGCAGAGTGACCCCACTCTCAGTCACTCAGCTGGTAAGCCAACTGAGGGGGAAACTCTATCCACCACAGTTGGGTTGGAGGTTGTTGTGGGAGACTCATCTATGAAGCAAGGAGGCGAAGTTGAGAAAGAGAGTGAACATCAGCAGAGTGACATTGATGAAGCTCGGGCAGTTGAGACTGTCCCAACTGAAGTGTCAACTTCTTTGAAGGCCAGTGAAGCTGCTACTGCAGCAGAGGCAAATGATGATAATGTCCTGGGAGTTAACACTGGGGCCCGTTTAGCGCAATCGAGGTTGAGACTCCTTCGGTGCCAATCTTGAAGACCCCAAAGACGATTGTGATTGTCGAAGGGAATATCGAAGGCCTCGCAGTAGTTGAGTCTGTTGGGGGTGTTGAAGGCCCAAGGGAGGTTGAGACTTTCCTGGGTAAGGATCAAGATACAGAACATTTCTCCACTAAACAGCGCTGCTGTAGAAAAAGAGATAAGCGCTCATCATGACTCCCAAGAGAACTTAGATACATCATTTTGGGATCAGAAAATGAAGCCGAGTCCACTCCGCTTGCAAATCCTACAGACACAGCTGGGGATGTTCTCAAAACTAAGAGTCAAATTAGTGAGAAAATGGCTCGCATGAAGTTCAACTTTGATGATGAGCCAACCCCACAAGTCTCATCATCATCCAATGACGATGATGCTATAGCAAAGGACAATGTAATTCATTTAGAAGAATCTACTGAGACTGAAGAAGTTGTTCACACAGCTGAGGCTCAGTCAGCTAGGCAAACCATCACAAATGCCCCAGCTGGAACCGAGTCATATGCGCAGGCTCCCACAACTACAACAGTAACGACTCCATCGGTTCGATCCACAGCTCCTTGTTGTGTGATTCTGCCGCATGTTGAGGTACACAGAGCTGAGTCATCGCAGGCACAAAATCAACAAGACATTCCATATGTACGCGATGATGCCTTTAAAGACATATTTCCCTTCTCCCGGAACCCGCTTGAATTAGAGGAAGAGACAACTACTGAACGAAGGAGATACACTATAAGAGAAGATCCCATCATTCCCACCGACACAATTGTTCCAGCAGACTTTAATTTCGACACAGAATGGCCGACAACTGAATCAGGTGAGACAACTCAGATCCGTGAAGTCTTCAAGAAGATCTATGAGGATATTGAGAAGATCGAACATCATCAGGCCTCACTGGACTTACGCCTGGACAATCGAGATGCCACTCTCACAGCTGACTTGAGAGGGCCCGTGGTGCGGATTAGGGAATGGACGCAACAGCAGACTGCCATGAGACTTAAGCAAGTTCGATATTTCAAAGCTTTATGTGGAAGAATGCTCGTATGGAGTGCTGATAACTCCTTTAACAGGCAGAGGATGAAGGAATACATTGAGAGGATAAACCAGTCTCACAAATCAGAGATGGAGTTGTTGCAACATTTCCACAGAATGAAATCCTCAGACTCGAATATGCTATGAATGAAAAATTCAGCCTTCTCATGGTTGAAATGAAGTTAGCCACAACCGAGTCTAAGGCCATTCGCTCAGAGTTTAGAGCCGCGTATGATGCAGCAGACTCCAAGCACAACTCCACAATCAGCAGACTAGGTTTTATCCTTGGAGGCATGTTCCCTGGGGTTCTTCTCTCCTTTGATGATGCCAAAAAGGGGGAAGAGGAGTTCCTCAAGGGCCTAAAAGAAAACTGAAGAAAGATGCAGCTTAGGGGGAAGGAAGTTCAATGAAATTAATGTACGAAACCCTCAAAGAAGGTCGTATTGTTATCGCCTCCATCCTCGGCAAATTTCCAGTGACCCTACCAATCAAGAACGTTGTTGTGTCAATGGCAGACAAAAGGAAGATCATTGAAGCAGGGTTTGAGAAGTTAGCTGAAAAACACGATGCTCGCGTTCAAGAGATTATGAAACGATTTGGTGGTCTACCAGCCGGAAAGGATCAAGATGATATACCTGATGATGGATCTGAGCCTAAATCGATTGAAGAATTTAAGACACTTGAATCAGAAGGCTACTTCCAAGAAATGGCTCTATCTCAAGCCTGGGACATGTATTGGGAGAAAGGTCTAGCCCTGTTTAAAGAAGCTGATAAGCAACAGTCTTCCAGCAGTCACTCAACTGGAAAGCAGAAGACTCCCGTGCAGTACCCTCCAAGGGGTGGAAGAGTTGAGTCAGGAAGGGAAAGAAGTAGTGGTGGAAGAGGTTCCCTATCTCGACCAAAACCCAAGGACATAGAATATGTAGATCCTGAGAAGAAAGGTTTGGTCTTCTGGGATGGATATGATCACATTGCCAGCTTAGAGGTTCAGATGAAGAACATTGAGGTTGTAAGAAGGCAAGAGGAAGAAAATGAAAGGCAAAACAGAGAATGGCTCGCAAGGAAGCAAAGGGATGACCCTGCTGCCAAACGGGCCTATGAAAAGAAGAAATGGAGGGAAGAAGAGAAAAAAGAAAGAGAGGATGACTATGAGTAGCGTAAGAGAGCTGAAGAAGAGAAATGAAGGAAGCATCGAAGGCGCTGAAGTGTTGCTGCGAACCCCTTCATGTATTTTATTGTACATACATTTTCATGTAAGTCTTCTGTAACAACTATGTTATAATGATAATGTATAGCTCTGACACTTAGACAACTTTGTTACCTTATGTAAATAGCTTTGTAAAGGACAAGAATGTTATGAGCAATAAAACAAGATTCATACATACATTCATTGTTACTGCATTGTCTGTATTTCTACTGTTTATTTATGTTGAGTAATTTAAGTTTTGGCATCATCAAAAAGGGGGAAATTGTTAGGAAAATTATTTGTTAGATTTTGATGATACCCCATAAAACATAAATTAGGATGTTGGCACCCCCATTTTTCCCGTAATCATTTTGTGTAATTAGTAAAAATTGGTAAGAGCTGAGTCAAGCCAGCCCAGTAGAAATTACAAGGAGACAACTGCGGACCAGATTGAGAAATCTGTTGTAAGTCAGCTGAGTGCAAGCTAAAGGACAACATAAACTCGACTGAAGAAAAATCAGCTGAGGGACAACTATAAGGAAGGTCAGCCAAGTCAACTAGAGAAGACAAGTTGAAATGACAGATGAGTTATCCAAAGATTGAAGAAGACTCAAGTCAATCGATCGCAAAAAAGGGCGATTGAGTGAAGACAACTGACATTTAACTGTTGCACAGAAATCAAGGGAATTACTTATTTAAGTAAAGACTCCATACTGTCAGTAAACAAATGTGAAGGCGTGCAAATTTAATAAGCCAAAGGGACAGTCCAAGTGGTGTCAGGCCCTGAAAAGCTGGAATGTTCAAGAATACGAGGAAGTGGATCTTTCACACGCCTAGAAAGCAAATCAGTGTAGGCCAACGTCCAACAAAATATTATTAGAGAAATTATCTATCTCTTCAACGGACAATTTTTCAAATAATACTATAAAAGGCTGAGGATTCAAATAGAGAAAATATATGTGTGTATGCGTATGAATGCAACTAAGACCAAAAAGATAGAAAACTCAAGAAGCATACAAACTTGTGCTGAAGAGACAAAAAATCAATTTATCATCCTCAAGCCTACACTTCACAAAATTCTAAATCCAACACTCACTGTGAAGGATAAAAGAATTCACCAAGCTGAAGAGGAAACCGTCAAAAACTTCAGGGTTCTACATTCCAAGGGAAGGACTGTAGGAAAAATTCAAGTTTGTTTGGAGGATTGTGTGATCAAATCCAAAGACTTGAAGAAGTGAGTTGTAGTAGCAAGGCAGCCGCCTCGTGAAGAAGCTGAGTCGCAAGAGAAGCCAGTTGTGTGATCAAGGCATCTCGAGACTGAGTCATAGGAGAAAGTCAGCTGTGTGATCAAGACCTTCTCTAGACTGATAACCACTTTGTAAATTGATCAGTACCTAGTGGATTCCTCCAGGAGTTGGAGAAGGGAAGAGTAGAAGAATTACCCCATCTTCGAACCTCTATAAAATCTGTGTCTTTTTATTTTCAGCATTTATTTTCTTGCATTATTTTTTCATAACTGCTGATTAAGTTAGGTTTGCTATCCCAAGTAATAATAAGCTTAGTGTTAAAAAATGTTTTAAAATATATCTTTAATTTGTCAAGGGTGTCAAGTCTTCCGCTTCGAAAAACCAAATCAGCTGAGTAAATCTTTTAGAGTGTACAACCGAGTTAAACTGACTACATCTCTCTTGAGTCTGTCAAACAGGAAACTCAACTGAACAATCAACCTAGCTGTCCTCTAGGACTAAGCTGATTTGAGTCAACTCTGTTGCAATATTTTTAAAAGGATTTTGTTTGCAAAATTTGGTAAGGTTTATTCAACCTCCTCCCCCTCTTCTAAACCTTACTTTACACCTCTTTGGGACCTATAATTATTAATATTAAATACAAAATCCAATTGAATATTAAGTCCAAGTCTTTTTCTTTCTATTCCCCTTTTTTTGTAATCAAAATTGATAAACTATTTTTAAAAAATCAAAAATTATCAAAAGATAAACAAACTATTGCGGTTAAAATCAGAACCGGAACCACCGAGGAATCGAGTTCCATATTTTCGGTTCCAAAGGCAACGATTCCAGTTTCGGTTCCTTCAAAATTGAGGAACTAAAAACTGGCGGTTCCAAAACTGTGGCCACCCATATATCGCACGATATTGAAAAACTAAAAAAAAAGTATTTATTGTGTCCTAGGTTTTGAAGCCAAATGGGGTAAGTGTATGTTTGGGTGGTGCAAATTTAAGTTTATTTAGCATAAGAGTAAAACAGGAAATATAGGGGGTATATTAAGTAAATGAGGGCGTTTTAAAAAGAGAGTCGACGAGTATTAAGAAGTTGGGTGTATTTAGAGAAAAATGAGTAGCAATAGCGTACCCTTATTTAAAATTAACAAAAGTTGATTACCGAACAATCTTGATAGTTGAATCATAATTAGTAGTAATTCTTGGACTCTTGAAACTCCAAGGATATTCTCATGAAGTCCACGTCATCGTCGTTGTATCTCTTTCTCTTTCTCTGCTGCAAATTGTATTTTCACTCGCACTCGCACAAGCACTTCCTTCTTCCATCTGAAACCCCCTCGAGTATTCCGATCTCACCCTTTTGTTGTTTTCTCCCCATTTTCCTCCTCCTGAATAATTGGAATTTACTGAATTTCATGTCGCCCCCTTCATTCGAGTTCTGTATGGAAGAATATATTACTTTTTCCACGTCACCATTTTGTTGCAAGTGGGAATTACATGGGATTGAATATTTTACATCAACCGTCGTTGTTGTTGTTGAAAGTAGCTTGATGAACTAGGGATTCAAGAGTGTCTTCTGGTTTACCCATGTTGTTAGCTTTGGAGGAGGATGTTTTATTTCACCAAGTTCATGCAACCCTAGTTGCGGCCATTTTTCCATGTTAGCTCTGTTACTTCATAATTAGACTTGTGGCCAAGTACAAAATCAATATATTTTAGGTTGCATTTCGGACGAAGCATTTGGATTCGAGGGAAAGATTTCAGAGGGGCTCTTTATAATATGGTTTTGAAATCCACTATAATTACTCTACAAATGAGTTTCAAAATGGGAGGCTGAGGATCTTAAATCAATTTTATCCAAACAAGCTCGATGAATTTGTTATTATGGATTTGAAATTCTTATAAGTTCAAAATTTATCCATCCAAGCCTTGGGCAAATGAGAGATTTGTAGAAATATAATATAGCATTTAGTATGACATTTTAAATAAAATTAAAGAACCTCAATTAAGTAGGAGAAATTTCCATTTCCCTGTTCCTTAATACTCAATTCGGGTTTCGTTCAGAGTTATAACAGGTACAAAATATAAACCCTAAATCAAAAGTATAAGTACAAATACACGTCAAATTATTTACAAAATGAAACAAATTTGATATAAGAAAAAAGGAAAATCCATAAACTAACACTACGCCAGAAAATTGTTCAGATAACATATTTCAGATAGCGCTTTTAGATGGAAGTGCTATTGAAAAATTCGCAGATATTTTAGACGACACTTTTGTAAGAAATCGCTATCACAATAAACTATATAATAATATTTTATTAACGAAGTGTTATATGAAGAAAACTGAAGAAATCGCTTAATTAAATAAGTGTTATATATGTTACTGGAATAACGCTTCGGACAACAAGCGTTATCTCTCGATCAAGTCTATTTTATTAAGATAGCGCTAATTAAAGAAACACTATAAATTTTCTCATAATAAGGCTTTGTACAACAAACATTATCTAAAAGTGTTATCTGCGAAAAATACGCTACTACCAAAAAAAACATTTTACACCAACTACAATTATAAGTTTTCATTGTTAAGAAAAAAAACATTGTTTAATTATTTAATTTTAAAGAATAACATAACATTTGTCCCATATATCAAATATGGTCTTTTGACCCAACAAGTTATCAAGAATAGCCCATGACTGTCATTTATTGCTAAAAGAAAAAT
This sequence comes from Rehmannia glutinosa, assembly GCA_016081115.2. Taxonomy (NCBI): domain Eukaryota; kingdom Viridiplantae; phylum Streptophyta; class Magnoliopsida; order Lamiales; family Orobanchaceae; genus Rehmannia; species Rehmannia glutinosa. The sequence goes on from CM071936.1 coordinate 29,963,545, forward strand.
AAAAAAAGGTAGAAATTATACACTTCCCAAAATGTCCATCATAAAAGACCGGGGTCGGTTAAGCGACTATTATGCGATTTAAATTTATTAAGTCGCTCAATAGTCATTTCAACGACCACGTGGGTCGTTGAAATCAGTTGAATGGACTGTGAGAGGTCGTTTAACCGACTGTCGAGCGACTCAATAAAATACAAATCTAATAACAATAAAATACAAGTCTAATAAGCCAAAAAATGATAAGCACTTTTTTTAGTTATTGAAAACCTCCAAAAGATGGACAATAATCACTTTTTTGTAAAAGCAGCACTAAAAGGTATTTTTTTAAGCGAAACGCAGTTTTTTTTTGTTATTGAAACCCTCTAAAAACTGCTTTATAACCCTCCAAAATTTGTCTTTTCTATTTCAATTATACCAGAAAAAATGGCATACTCACCCTCATTGAATAAAGGTTTGATTCAAGAGTTACATGTCGATGTAACTTAAACATTCTAGGTGAAGTATATAGTAAGTTAGATGCCAAACATAAAGAGTTGTTGGTGAATTCGGCCTTCGGAGAATTATACAAGATGTGGGATCATAGTCAAATTTCCTGTAAAAACAATTCATGCTCTATTCTTTATGAGGAATAAATCACCGGTGGATGATGAGATATGGTTTCGTATTGGGGATGTAAAAGTCAAATTCACGTTCTCGGACTTTACTTTCATCACTGGATTAAACCCTGAGATTGAGAATGATTACATAAAGGACATCCCCACCGAGAAACGGTTAGCGGTAGAATTCTTTGACGGAGAGAAAAAGTTTGTCAAGCTTAAGGCTTTTGAAAAACATGCAAAGAATGAGGACGACCGATACAAATTGGGATTGGCCCTCATATATGAGTATGTGTTGCCAGCTAAGGAGCCTACTACTTCGATTGAGTTGAGGGTTTTGCAAATTGTTAACGATTTGGCGCTTTTCAATAAACATCCATTGGGAAGACCTGCTTATGACACGCTTCTACACGGATTGAAAAAAATATTTAGTAGTCCATCACACCTTTTAGGGCTTTACACACTTGATAAACAATGTATATTTTCAATTTCGAGAAATATTTATAACATTGGATTGTTTGTTAGGTATGGGCATTTGAGACTTTTCCTATTGTATGTCGATTATTTAAAATGAAAATGACCGAACGAAGATTTCCTAGGATGTGTGGGTGGAGGTCCACTTTGACTTATAGCTTCGAGGAGATTATTTTCATCTTGGACGAGCCTATGGTAATTGTTTTCTTGTCAATTTTAATAGTTATTTTCAGTTTATTTTCAATTGTGTATTATTTTTAATCGATATTGTTTGTGAATTGGCGGAATGAAGTTCATTCTCCATTGACCCCGACAAAAGAAGAAATGGAGAAAGAATATGTTATGATGTTTCCCAGTGTGTTCCCTAAAGATCTCATTTATCCTTTGTAAGATGATGTGCCCCCACATTGGGATGAGTCACACTCCCCAGGGATACGGTGGCAGACACAGGGATAGAGACAGACGCAAATGATGTGTCATCACGGGATCTCACGAGATGGAGCTTGGAGCGGTTCTCGAGTACTCCCACCTTCTATGGCCCTTCTATCGTATGAGGCAGGTTTTGGATGTCGTGGCCATGCTGACAAAAAAGGTCGATGATGTTTTTTCTCTTCTGAACGGCAAGGTTGAAGAATTAGACCACAAGATTTTTGCATTAGAACAAAAATTTGAAGCAAGAAGTCATCCGTATATGTGTTTCACCCCTAAGAGGCATCCCATGGAGACAGTGTAGTCTCTCGAGGTAGGTGTGCGCTACCAGTTTGATTATGGGATGATGGAGATGGAACAGCATGCCGAGGGGGATACTGAGATGGATCAGGCTATCGAAGGGGAGATACGGAGACATGACAGCATTCCGTTGTTGAGATGGAGCAGATTGATGAAATGGACCAAGATGTCATGGAGGATGCTCGGCAAACGGTGAAATATGCAAGGAAAATGAAGTTGAGGAGAAAACATGTAGAGGATTAAAATGTTCTACAAATGAAAGTGAAACGACTGAGAATACCTTCAATTCATATAAGAACTCCTTTCACAACTGAAGTGAGGCCACAAACAACCACCTCCAGAACTTTTGTGGACAAGATGAAAATAGATTTCTTCCTTCCATTGGATCCATTGAAGCTGAAACAATTTAATGATTGGTACATAAAGGCATTTGATGGGTAAGAATCTTACTACAAACACTGTCTCATTATAGGTTGATTGCAACAATCACTGTACGACCATGGACTCGGTCAATGGCCGTTGCAATGACCATTGACCGACCATTGAGTTGGTCAATGGTCGTTACAGTGACTGCTGACCGACTCAGTGATTAATTATTGTTTTTACTTCATTTCATTAATTAATGTACATATTTCTTTCAACATTGAAAAATTGATGCTACATGGGATCAAAATCAAAAATCCTAAAAGTCGGTTTACGTTGATTACTACATATGGGTCTTGGCTTGATGATGATGTAAGTCCCGTTTAAATTATTCCATGATTAATTTAGTATTATGTGAATCTCATACCGTTAACTCTTCACTTTTCGACACATGGATTTGCCGATGATCTTGTTACGGGAGAGACATCATATATATTTGATATCCTTCGGCAAGTACAGTTAAGTCATCCTAGACTCCGGGTTCTATTTGCAAATGGTATTTGCATACTTGCTACACAAGGAGGACCCCAAAAACCACAAGTTCGATGATCTTTTGATTAAATACACGAAAGGAACTTGGAGTAAGCTTGGGAGGTCATGGGAGGGGTGTATGCACTTGTACTTTCCGATTTGCAATAATAAACATTGGGTTGCAGCCAAAGTTGATTTTGAAAATTAGAGTTAAATGTATATGATCCCGACAAGGGTTACCTAACAAAGGGGCAACTTAATGAATGCATTGAATCTATTACCGTTATGCTCCTATTACATGCACAACAAGTTGGGATTGCAACAAACGGGCCCCTCAAAGTTCTTAGATCTGACAACACATCAAAACAGGGCACGTCGTAAGTGATCTATCTTAACTATATTATTTAGCTTAATTTTTTACTTAAATAGCTAATTGTTGTTTTACCAAATCATAGGGGTGATTGTGGAGTCTTCATGATCAAGTTTATAGAATTTCTGAGTGTCGGACAAGAAGTAAATCTCGTAAACAACCATTATATGCTTAAGTGGATGGAAAAGCTGGCTGCCGACATATATGTTTTAAACTATCATCATTGATTGTAACAGACATATATTTTGAATACTTGTAAATGATATATTTTGAGATTTTTAACTAATGTATTTTGAGTTTTTAAGTGATGTAGTTTTAAATTTGTAATGATATATTTAGTACATGTTTGATATTGAATACAGGTTTGAGTTTCTGTGTAATTCAGTTACTATGTGAATTCAATCACTCTGTGTAATGATCGACCACTGAACGACAAATAAGTCATGTAGTGGTCGATTAGTCGACCACTACACGACTCATTTGTCATTCAGTGGTCAATGACACAACTCAGTTGTCGTACAGATGGTCGATTAGTCGACCACAACATGACTCATGTGTCGTTCAGTGGTCGATTACATGACTCAGTTATCGTTAAGATGGTCGGTTAAATCGGCAGCTACATGTACAGATTAAACCATACAGGCATACATACAGTACAATAGATTACACATTCAAAACAAAAGTATTACATCAACAGATTAAACCAACATAAATTACTCAACATATTATACAAGATAATTTGTTCAAGGACAACCATCAACATAAATTTAAATTTGTTCAAGGACAACCATAACCATCAACATAAATTTAATATTGTTCAACACACAAAACAAATTTAAAATTGTTCAGGAAATTTTCATCATTAAACTTGCTCAAGAAAAACCCAGTTGACCATCCTCATCACCACCATTGATCCCTGATGGACCAGGCCCATCTCCACCATCGAATCCCGAAGGACCAGTTGGGTCTAAACGATCCAAACTTGGTGGAACATCACCATCGCCATCCTTATCAATGTAAAATGGATTGTCAGGATGGTAGCCGACTTCGTTGGATAAGTCAACCTGGGCAGCATTTGATTCTACGAAAATATTATTGGTGATTACTTCGAAAACTAAAGCAGGCCCCTTTTTCGACTATTCGACCTGCTCCTCGATAATATTTTTCCGATGTCGCAACTTTCTTTTTCCGATAGGGTAGACATCACACCACCGAACTCCACCCCTCGGACTACTTTCCTTCCATACCCATAGGACCAAGGGATCGTACCAACCTAACTGTGACTAGTGGTGGCTATTGAACCAAAGAAAGCGAGTCAAGAACGATCTCATCCCTTAAGGTTAATACTTCTTTGTTCTTAGCAAACGACAGTTGATGAGAATCAAGAGTAAACCTTTTGAAGTATTTGAATCATTTGTCCTGAAGAATCGGTGCTCAATGGTCTTCTAATATAACAAAAATACAAAAAAAATATTGTGTATAATTAATTCAATATGAACAAATTGACAGTGGCGTATGAAAATTAAATATTTCTTACCCTTCTAACATGATCCCAGTGAACCCAATAATAAAAACTACATTGCGGTCTTGACCATACGTCACACCAGGAGTGTCAATGAACTGCACTAATGCCTCAAACATTTTTTGAAACACTTGAATCTGACTCTTAACCTTTCCCGAACTAAAATGTTATGAGAAACGTGCACTAAAGTCCCAAGCCAAAAGACGCAATAACAAGTTGAATTCTCTAGGGTTGGACAATATGAGATCACGAGTGAAATGATTCAGATGTTCATAGAGGAATTCCTCTTCTTCAACTGTCCAACTCAGTGGTTGGATCATGTGGCGAATTATTTGATTCCTTGTACAAGACATATCTATGCAAGAAAAATGACAGGATTGGTTTGAAACAAAATGGAAAACTCTAAACCTAAATTACAATAATTATTTAGTAAAAACCCTAAATTTGAAGCAAAAAATGGAAACTTAAACCTAAATTACAATAATTATTTAGTAAAAATCCTAAATTTGAAACAAAAAATCAAAACTTGAACCTAAATTAGTTTGAAACATAATGGACCCTAAACCTAAATTATAATAATTATTTAGTAAAAATCCTAAATTTGAAACAAAATGGAAACCTAAACCTAAACTAAAGCAATATGAAACAACTGATTAAGAAAATCGATATATTAAAATCCTAACCCTAAACCTAAACTAAAATTCAATATATTAAAGCAATACGAAACAAAAAATGAAACAAACATCAACATAATGAAATAATATTTACCTCAAGATATGTTCGTTCATTCAGTTCTTCTTCTTTGTTCACTTTTTCAGAAAGTAAAAATAAAAAATGACTCAGAAACGTCTTTTTAACTATGGGTGGGTAAATGAAACGTCGCATTAAAAGAATAAATTGTTTACACGACCACTGAATGAAAGTCGGGCAGTTGTCGTTCAGATGTCGTTTAACCCTATTTTTAGGGTTTGGTTTAGTGTTTTATAGTTCATAGTTTAAGGTTTAGGGTTTAGGCTTTAACTTGTAAAATATATCATACTATATGCTACATAATATCGTATGTTATAAATTCTTATATAATTTATTACTGGTCGGAATTACAATAGTCACGGGACTATAAATCACGTTGCATTGTATGTTACACTATATCATATGTTAGCAATGTGTTGCCTATTTTTTCGCCATAACTTGTAAAATATATCATACTATATGCTACATAATATCATATGTTATAAAATCTTATATAATTTAGTACTGATTGGAATTACAATAGTTACGGGACTATAAATCACGTTGCACAGTATGTAGACTGTATCATATGTTAGTAATGTGTTGCCAATTGTTTTGCCGTAAGTTGTAATATATATCATACTATATTCTACATAATATCATATGTTATAAAATCTTATATAATTTAGATCGATCGTAATTACAATAGTCACGGGACTATAAATCACGTTGCACTGTATGTTACACTAGACCATATGTTAGCAATATATTACCCATTTTTTCGCAGTAACTTGTAAAATATATCATACTATATGCTACATAATATCATATGTTATAAAATCTTATATAATTTAGTACAAATAGGAATTACAATAGTCACGGGACTATAAAATATATCATATTATATGTTACATAATATATATATCATACAACCCGACTCATGAACGACCACATGGTCAATCACAAGTCGTGCAACGCGACTCAGATCGACCACATGGTCGATCAAAAATCCTCAACCCGAATCAGAATGACCACGTAGTCGATCATAAATTGGGCAACCTCACTCATGAACGACTATATGGTCGATCATAAGGCGGGCAACCCGACTCAAATTGACCATGTGTAGGGATGAGCAAAACCGAACCGGAATCGAATGGGTTCAGTTCAGTTTAGTTTGGTTTTTTTTGGTTAAACAATTTGGTTCCTTTTTTAATCTAATGAACCGAATTAAGCTCGGATTTGATCCATAAAATGTCGAATTGCACTAAACCAAACCGAATATATTAATTTTAAAGTAATATAATATATATATATATATATATATATATATTTAGCAAAAAAAGTAAAGGCCCCAAATAAAGCCCAAATCGAAAAATCAAATTGAACCAAACCGAAATAGTTTAGTTTGGTTCAGTTTGGTTTATTTAGCATTGCGGTTCAGTTCGGTTTGAAAAAAATATAAATTCGATTTTTGATTTTTTTTGTTCAGTTCGGTTTTGTACCGAACAGTCGTTTGCTCACCCCTAACCATGTGGTCGATAACAAGTCGGGAAACCCGGCTCAAATCGACCTTGTGGTCGATCATAAGTCGGGCAACCCGACGCAGAATGATTACTTAATAGCTTTTTTGTTCTTTTTGGTTCTTTTGACAATACAGAGAAGTTTTTCCAAAAATGAATAAGACAATTACTAAATGTGAAACGAAATACAACAATTACTAAATCCGAGATGAAATACAAAAATTACTAAATCTGTGACGAGATACAACAATCACTAAATATGTGATTGTCTATTGCTCATCGATCTTTAATTACGACAATTCAGTCGGTTGTGCCCCGATTGTTGGCACCTACTACATTTTTGTGTTGAGCGAAACTCTTCCATTTATGGTATTTGTGTTGTTCTACGACGTCCACCTCGTTGTCAGGCAATAGGTGGCAAGACAATAATTTTCTTAATGTTATCAGGAATCTCCTATTCATTTTCGTTGGCCACAGGAAAGATAGTCTCCGGATATGTGTTCCTCCAACAATCAACGGAATAGTCCGGTGAGCACATGGGTATATTTAAAAACCTCTCTTATTGGCCGCTGCTATTGCATGCTCACATAGTAGGTGGTCCAATTGAAATTTTATGCAAGTGCAAGTGTTCTCGGCAAAGTTAACAGTGAAATTTGTGGCCCCACTCCTCATCAAATATAAAGCTAGATCAATTAGTTCAACCATGAAATTCTTGGCCTTTTCATAAGACTTGCGTAATTTTTCTTCCGTTGCGGGAGTTAGATTGCCAGTACAACTTCGTGCAGCCTCATGCCTCTCATAAAACCAGGACTGCAACTTTTTTCCAATACTATCAAACAATGCAAGTATAGGAGATTGTCAGGATTTTTTAAATATTGAGTTTAGAGACTCTGCATTGTTTGACGCGATGATATTATAACGGTTTCCCTGAAAATATGACCTAACCCAAGTCGCAAAATTTGTATCGTTAAGATACTTCCAATCTTTCTCGTCAATAGCTTCAATTCGGGATATATACTTGTGATTCTTCTATTGTTTATGCCTCGGCTGCTTTGTTAAAAAGGGAGATAGTAACAGTCTTTCAAGTTACTATCCTCAAGTTGCCTTTGATATGATAAATACAATGAGGATGACGTGCATTTTGAAAAACAGTTTAGACTACACTGATAAGACTCATGTGTATGTCAGATATCACAACAAGGTCTTCTTGGTCACCTGTTATTCCTTTCAAGTTCATAAAAAATCAATGCCACGAAGCATCGTTCTCAGAATCAACAAAGGCCCATGCTAGAGGATGAATCATCCTAACAAGTAGCGATAATCAACGTATCTTTATATCTTTCAGTTAAAAATATTCAATCCACAACAACTACAGGGCACATTGAAGAGTAAAACCCACGAATGCAGAGCTCGTATGCCAATAAAAAGTACTTGAAGCGGTTTTCACTATCAACCTCTAAAGAGTATATAGTTCCTGGATTAGCTACTTTCAAGTTTTGGGCATATGTGGACAACTTAGTGTAACTATCCTCAGGTGAACCCCCTTATATATGGCTTTCCTTTCGTGAATCGAATACTTCTTTGTTCTTAGACCATTGACCTTCGAATTGGATTATGAAATGCCTACTTGCGGAACCTCTTTCTATTAAAAAAAAAACAGATTTAATCACAACACCCCCGAAAAGAATATCTTCCAACCTTCCCAAAGACCCTCTGTGGTAATTCATTCCCTCTTCCCTTCTTCAGGTGAAAAGCCTTTTTCTTCCTTCCAACTTCCTCATTCTTCTCTACGCGCTAGACTATTCCAAGCCCACACCAACCATCAAAAGAAAAGACTAACATAAGGCTTCCTTCACCGACGACTGGTTCAAGTAGTGGGTGGACTATTGGAAGAACTACCAGGCGAAGGAGAGAAACCTGGGATCGGCTCTCGTCTGCTGTGATCTCCCCAATCAAAATATCGGATTTGTAATCGAACGAGAGTTGTTGTTGCGATTTCTAAATGAAATTGAATTTCAATCTTTCCCGCTCATCAAAAAGGTAAGGTTTCACATCAAGATCGAAAGAAGCTCCTTGATCGGCCTCTCAACGGGACTCGGCGACACTCGACTAAGCCGCATGTGGCAATCCAACCCTTTGAGTTGTAATTTCTACCAATCTGTAGTTGATAGTCAAGGCCGTGTAATTCAGACTTGGGCGGATATCATTAACCGTGCCAACCTTCTCGCTATCATTTCTAGTTGTGACCCTTATTACGTTACTCAACCAGCTGATAAAAGGTCGAATCCAGCAGGGCTGCAGGCACAAAATGACGATCAAATCCGTTAATTAAAGGAAGCCTAATCAAACTTCTCATCCTTCCGACCTATCAGAGATCGATGGAAAGTCCGCTATAGAAGAGCATGCATCATCTGCTTAAAGAGAGAGGATAAGGAAGCGAAACCCTCTCTGTGAAAGCACCCAATAAAGTCAGAGATGCCCATTCATCAACCTTTTGGTACCCGTCTTTCCGGAGACGATGATCGTTTTGGGCTCCGGGCAAGTTCGGATCACTTACAATACATGGCTCTACGAAGGTGGGTTAGGAAAGTTTTCAATATGATTCTTTTCCTCTATTTCTTCGATGAGAAATGTGAGTCTGTTTTGTCCACTTTCTCCATCCCCCTCTATCAAAATGATCAAAAAGCCATAGGTAAGAAGCCGTTTGAAAGAAGTAAACAAAAAGATCCACCACATCGTAACCGAGCGACATCCCAATATTTTTGATAAAACAAACCATCAAGCCTCGATGGCCCTAGCCAACTGTCGGGGGAGAAAGATCGAACACCATTTCTTTAACTTCGTCCGGAGGCAGATAATTTTCAATTTTCCTCATCAAAAACCACAGGCGAGAGCACATGCTCAATCAGCGAAAAATCCCTTAGCTAAAGCAGTTTCTCTAGACCTCCTCGCTTTTTGATGACTTATGTCAATGCCAAAGTCTCGGTGAATTTCTGAACATCAACAAGTCTATATGTAGTGTCGTAGTCCTCAAACCTTGACATGATATCTTTTCCAATGATCCACGATTGTGGTTGTCTATGATCATTGGTGGGCAAATTTAGAGCGCAAGTATGTTCTGGTATATATTTTCTAATCTGAAAATAATCATAGTATGAGAACTTTGTTGCTCACAAATGCCATTTGCAATTTAATTTTCATCAACACACACAATTGTATACACATTCTTGTTCGATTTTTTGTTCTGAACTGGAAATTGTATTTCAATGCGATCATGTGCACAACTTCTTGAAGCTCTTTCTTGGTATCGAATACTTGGTCAACATTCAAGTCAATATATACAACTCGTAATGTACTTCCAACCGAAGAAAGAAGATGCTCATTTGTGAATTGATTTTCATATCCAGTGCCTTGATTGAAATCAGGTCTCGGCGGTGTAGTAAATGCTTCACCATTATAATCATTGGAAGGAGATTCTCGAATTACCTTCAATACATCCCAAATATCATTCACATTTCGATCATCGTCATTGTTATTATTTTTTTCCACCTCAAAATTATGATATTCATCTTAGGTGGCACGTCACAATTATTTTTGATCACAAGGGTTGTACACAAGGGAATAATTGAACCTTGTTTATTGAGAGTCAAGTACCATTGCACTCCTGCAAAGTAAATGTCACGGGACAGAATCAAAATATTGTATGCTTTTGGAGAAATAAATCCCATCTCCATATCATGCAATTTGGGATCAACTTTGCAAATTTTTATGGCTTAGAATATAGCTCTTCATATATATGAAGTTTCGTAGTTATTGGAACTCCTGGTGCATGCATCCCATCACTAAATATCCATTGCCATTTTTCATTGTTATTAACAAAATGTTCAAAATAATATCGATAATCAAAACAGTGAAGAAATGTTTCTGCAATTAAATTAAAGATAAAAATATCCAATATTGGAGAAGAAATTATAGTGCAATTATGTTTGATTTTAAATAAGTCGATTAATCGATTGTTGCGTATTTGCATAATTAGGTCAATTGAGCGACTCATTGGTGTCGACTAAACGACCTAATTCTGCAAATACGCAACAGTCAATTCCAGACATCATCTACTCGAGAAAATGAATGAAATGTCAGATAAAATGAATAAAACCATGACATAAGATTAGAAGAACAAAATAAAAACTTGAACGTTTATTTCTCTTGGAATGTCGAAGATCGGGAAGGAGATGTACAATCTTTGGTTGGTTGAAGCACAAAACCCCAAAAAAATCAGTTGGAATACACAAAAAAATCGGATTAAATGAAATGGGGTATTTTAGACCTTTTGAAACGGAAGGGTTGTTGGGAAGTTAAGAAAGAGTAATTTGTACATTTTACATACAAGAAGGCCCTTAAAGAATGTTTTGGAATAAGTAAGGTCATTTTTGAACAAAGCCCCTTTGACTAGGCCAAACTTAAAAAAAGCCCAATATTATAGGCAATGTTGTAAAAAATGTTAGGCGGTAAGCTAGGGCAGGCGGGACCGGGGCGAGATTATGCCCCACCTAATCAGAAGAAGAAAATACGTAGGCGAACAAGAAAAGCATACCGCCTAGACGGAGGGACTAATCGGGCTAGACGGAGATTTTGACAACAGATATTATAGGTCTCAGATGAGTCTCGGGTTTTTATATTTTTTTTGAATCTGAACATAAATCGAACCCGACCTAATAAATATGACTGATGACATATATATACACACACTCACTAAATAGTTCATACAGACTGATAGAAGTATAAACATATGCTTGTAATTTTTATTTTTTTAAAAAACTACTTAGTTAATGGATCTTGAGTTCATGCAAAGTTAATTTAGGCTCAAATTTTTGACAAACTTACCCCCCATGATGCAATAAAATTTAAAGTAGAATTTGCAACAGAATGATGGGTAAGTAGATGCTACCCACTTGGATAACCCAAGTGGGTTCCATACCGTTAGATCAACACATACACACACACATCCACATGCATGTGTGTTAATCCAATGGTATACAACCCACTTGGGTAGCTACCCAAGTGGGTAGCAACGACTAACCCCAGAATGATAACAGAACCCAAAAGACTTGCTCCTGCACATGCAAATATGGTCTTTTATTTATTTATTTTTGATCGGTACAAATATGGTCTTTATGTCTCCCATGACAGCAAAACCCAAAAGGAAAAGGGATTCGTAACAATAGCATGAAGCCGAAGGATCAAACCATGAATATCACTGTCAAGATCATTACAATGGAGGCAAAGCAGCCAACAAAATCAAGAATGTTAGGCACTGAAGTAGTAACATGGTGTTTATAGCCACATTTATATTAACATTTAGATACAAGACCCCTCGTGAGATCCAATCCTCAAAACGTCGAACGCTTAATAATAATTATACACATCTGGAAAATGTGATAATACTCAGAAGGATAAGACACAAATTAAACAAAAAAAAAAACAGAAAAAATAAAGAAAAGCAAAGAATAGAAGGGGAAAAACTAGACAAAACTACAACGAAAAACTTCACAAAATTAACACGGTGTGTGGTTTAACGATTCAACCTTTTTCTCTTTCATTTTTCTACTTTCAATAGTTGAAGTGGAGAAGAGATGACACCTCGGAAAAAACGAACCTCTTGACGTTGCTATCTACCGCATATCTCTTCGCATTCTTGGAGTGGACGAGCCCGAGGTAGGCCTTTGGACAGGCTGTGTCTCGGGGTCGTATTTTTGGGAAGCGAGATAAGTTAGGGCCGTTACAACGTCAGCAATGAGAGGCCGCATGTTGGGTTGCTCTTGAACGCACATTGCAGCAACGGCAAGAGCTTGGTATAAGCCTCTCGGTGGGTATTGACCTTGAAGCATGGGGTCCGCCATTTGCGAGAACTTTCTACGGTCTTTAAATAAAGGACGAGCCTGCGTAATAAGGGAGCATTTAAAAGAAATTAATAGGTAGTTCACATTTATTTCATTTTCGTGTTTTTTGGTTTACAGAATTCATACTAGGATTCCATCATAACAAAGAAGTACTTAGGCACAAATACTTTCAATCATTGATATTAGTAAATATTTCATTGAATTACCAAGCATTCCATCCGAGTCACATGATTTATGTTTGAGAGAATAACAAATAATACCCGTGAGCTTAAGCCTAATTACACAAAAAAAGACACTTATCTTTCAAAATTACAAATACGTGTTCGTTTCTATTTTACAAGGGGGTGTAAGAAAAACACATACCTCAAGAGGGTATTTGTAAAGATAACTGATTCTTTTTGTAATTAAGCTAAACCTCAGGAATAGTTCTTGTAATTTATCATTTGTGATTTCTGCCTCCAGAGGTGGGAGTTCTTAGCAATATATTAGAAATACAAATACCCATTGACATTTGTTTCTATTTTAAAGTTGCACCCTTAGGACTGTAGGGGTGTCAATGGGTTGCGTTCGTGGGTTCACGGGTCAGAATAAGCCAACCCAGACCCGATCTGTTTAATTATTCGTGTCAAAATCTTGAACCCGGACCTAACATTTATTTCACAGGTAACTCGGACCCGACCCGTTTAACTCGACTAATTTTAATATACATTTTAATATTTTCAATCGAATAAATAATTTTGTTTTAAAATCAACCATTATGACACTATTCAATCAATAAAAAAGAGTATCACAATTCACAACATACAAAAAAAAAAAATAATAATAATAATAACATAACATACTAATCATATTTTGAGGACAACATACCAAAATACATGCAAAATAATAACAACATACATATTAAGGAGGTTTCAGCATTTAAGTTTTTAGGACATGTATTGTTTTTTGTTTTTTTCTTACAATTAATTAATTAATTAATTGTTTTTTAAATTTACAAACATGTTAGACGGGTTAAATGGGTCATAGCAGGTTGATCCAGACCCGACCTGTTTAATTGGCAGGTTATTCGGGTTCACCCAAATTTCGACCCGGACCCATGAAGCCTGAACCCATACCCATTAATATCATTTTATGTTCGTGTCGGGTTTGCGTGTGGGGTCTGAAATTGACACCCCTACTTAGGAGGGGGTGTTTTTAACACCGTAAGGTGGTATTTGTAATTTTGAAAGATAACTGGGTTATTTGTAATTAGGATAACCCTCAGCCCTCAGGGGTAGTTTTTGTAATTATCCCTCATGTAAACTCTAGAAAAGCTCTATTTTTGTTCGTTTTTAAAATTGCTACAGAGAAACTAGCTAAGTTCTTTTTTCCAAATCTATTCCTAAAGGCCCTTATCTCCTAGTTGGACATTTGGAGTTTGGACTGTGCAGCACATTCCCTAGCAAAACTCCTCTCAAGATTTGTATAACAGATTGCGGAGAAACAAATGCTATGTCTGAATCCTTTTTCATCTCATGCTTTTCACGTGTTCAAATATCGAATGGCCGTTTTTCTTTGAACATATTCTATAAATATTTTCAAAGGCACACCCTATTTTTATATCATTTTTTATAGGGTTAATTACAAACACTAGCACTGAGGTTTAGCTTAATTACAAAAAAAAACTCAGTTTTTCATTTAGAATTACAAATACCCCTTAAAGTGTAACAAATACCTCCTTGAGGTTTGTATTTACCTAACAAATCCTCACGAGGGCGCAATTCATAAAATAGAAACAAATATTAATGGGATATTAGTAATTTTGAAAGATAAAGGGGATATTTGTAATTTTGAAAGATAACTATAGTTTATCGTAATTAGGCTAAACCTAAGGAGTAGTTTTGTAATTATTCCAATTTTCAATGTAGCCCATTACACTACACATTAGTATCAAAGACTAGTGAGATTTGTACTCATTTCAATCTCATGTTTTCATGTGGATGAAAATGGGCAAAACATGTTTGTTTTGGTCTATTTTCTCAAAATATTTTATGAAAAATATCAAATACGCAACATCATTTCAATTAATTAAACCAAATAGAACAACGGGAAAACCATTTCAGTTAGAACTCTAGAATCCCTGGAACTATAATATCATTTTATGTACTAAATGTTAATCCATGTTAAAAACTAGTAAGATATAGTAAGAAGATGGATGTGTAGTATATTACAACTTCCCTTTCATCAAGTTTTCTTGGGAATTGTGATAGAATTAGTTTTATTTATTAGGGTAAAATAGAAAGTGAAAATAGGTGTATTAACGATATTGGGTAGAGTTAGTTGAAAAGTGATTAGATTATTTGGATAGGATGTTTGAACGCGGCAGAAAACAAGGAATGGGAAAAACTAGCAGACTTTTGAATTTTGAATAGTATTTTTATTTCTTCATTGTTTCTTACACATCTCAAAAGATTCCTTGGTCTGTTTATAGAAGTGGTTGTTCGGTTTCTTCCTACCACACCACCGACTTAACATGTGGCCAAAAATCTCGTTCTAGAATTTTCCTATTTTACCCTTATTTTAATACAAAATCTACATCAGAATTAGATTATTCTAGAAATATGACACACTTTCTAATTGTGCAAGTATCTTCCTCAAAATGCAAAGTGTAGCCTTTTTCAATCATTTGACCCACACCAAGTAGGTCTTGCTATAGTAGGGACTAAGAGAACTTCATTGATATATCTCTTGCCCTTTGTCGTATCAATGGTCATAGTGCCTTAGCATATTGCCTCCATATAACCATCATGTCCAACTTTATTTTTGTATTTATTTTGTCAAGTCGACAGAAAATACTTTCATCTTTTGTCACGTGGTTACAGACATACAAGTATCTTTATTTTCTTCTAATGTGGCAAAGATGATTATCTAAGCAGCAAGGTTTTTCTCTCTGTCCAAAGTTTTCAGAATTTTGACACTCTGGTTTTCCTTTAACCAACAATCTTTTTACACGTGACTTTTCTTTTGCAAATGCCACATGGAGAAAACTTGTCACAATGAATTGTTGCATATTTCTAGAATAATCTAATTCTAAAATGTAAAATTATGATGTAAATTTTTGTATTGAGAAAGGGTAAATAGGCCATCCACTTCTATAAATAAACCAAAGAGTCTTTGAAAATCATAAGCGAAAACCAAGTCAAGAAATAAAAATATACTATTCAAAAGCCTTCTAAATTTTTCTATTCCTTGTCCTTAGCAGCTTTCAACATCCCATTCAAATAACCAAATCACTTTTCAACCAACTCCACAAATATCGTTAACACATCTATTTCTACCTTCTATTTCTATAATACCCCAATTAAATAAAACTAATTATATCTTATTGTCTCAACAAAAACTTCATTCTTAACCTATACAAGCTAATCCATAGTATGGTGTACACTTTACACGCAATTCATATAGCATTCTCAATTTCGTACTCGAAATCCATCTCTTGTCATCCAAAGTACCTCTCATATTATTCTCTAAGTTTGCCTTCTTTTACAAAAATGTGTGATGTTAAGATGAGTAGTTTACAACTTTACAAATAAACCACTTTAAATCGACACAATAAACTATTAACTTTATTTTCCATCTTCGCAACAAAGCGGTAAGAGCCAAAAAGAAGTCGAACTGAGAGTTTATTTAATAATAAGTCAATTTCAACTAATTCATTAAAGAGTAATCGACTAGAAACTAATAATTATTCCTAAGAACCAAAGGGCGCAAAATGACAGAATTTATATCATCTAGAAATTGACGCCAATCTGTAATGTGGCCTTTGCTTGTGTGGCAAAGTATGATAATCAGTAGTTTCACATTTCAAAATTGACATAGAACTAGGCTATTAAGTAGGAGTAGCATTATATTCAAATCAATTGGCTGAGAGTGCTAGACTGGTGAGATGGATGGTCATACATTCTGATATTTGTACGATTGCGGTCTTGGTACAAGGTACTTACTAACAACTAACAAGCTACCTCGACTAGTTGTCTTGCAAAATGGTAATTATGTATAGAATGTTAGGGTTGTGATTTTGGCTATGGTTTGACCCATTTTTGGGAAAATATTTTGGAAAATATACTTTGGCTGGTTGTATTGAAGAAATTGTGGAGAAGGTAAATGCATTTGGTTGTGTTTTGGAAATGATTGATATGTATTTCTTGAAAAAAAGAAGTTTGGTTTCATTTCTGAAAAATGACATCTACTTGTGTAAATGTCATGTCATGTAAGATTTTTTGTCTAGTTAATAATGTCACATCAAACTTGTTAATTACATATTGCTATTATATATATGTAATGATTGGAAATTATATGTACAAATATTACATTAATATAATGACTAAAAGATGTGAATATTCTGTTGTAAAAGTCCCCGCCTAGCCCGATTAATCCCTGCCTAGGCGCTAGGCCCCCCTTGTCCGCCTACGATTTTTTTCCCGATTAGGCCCACCTAACCCCGCCTAGGCGCTAGGCCCCAATCTGCCGCCTAGCGAGCGCCTAGGGCTTTTTACAACATTGGTTCAATATATATATATATAGGTAAAAATATATTTATTACATTTTTCTTTTTCCATTTTTCTTTTTCCAAGACAAAAATGCGTCTGTCTTCTACATTATTTTCCGATGGTAATTTTTTCCCAAAAGTACAAATAATTTAGTACAATATTTAAATAATTCCATACCCTACTAAGTACTATACCCCAATTAACTACTATAAAACCAGATTGACAAGATATTCTCCAAGTAACCACAAACAAAAACAATATTAACATAACATATACTGTTAAATTGATTCCTAAAAAATCACATTATTTTTCAGAATCTGAAACATCTAAATACATTTTCACTCCCTATACATTTCCAATTCTATTAACAGATACATTCTCCCCAAAATAATTTCCTAAAAATCGCCAAAAATAAAACCAAACATAGCGCTCGTCTTCCCACCCTCACAATCTGCCCCCATACTCTCACTATATTTATGGATCTGGTCGAGCATAGGTTGTATTGGTACACCCAAAGTTAGGGCGCAAAAACAATTATATAAACACTACAGAAACAGTTTAGACATAGATCGAAATCCAGTGAGCATACATGACTAATCATTTCGACACCCCATATTTTTCTTCCGATAATGTTATATTAAAAGTCCCGTTTGGCATCTCATATCAAAACCACTTGTTCTAATATATTTTTTAGAACCTATCTAAAGATCGTAGTTAGTGCAAATAACAAGAATCCTACATATTCTAAAAAACGAGCATGCTCAACTTATATAAAAAATCTCTGCTCCTACACATATCAAGAAAGACCAATAAACCATAGAGTAGACTTAGCAGCAAAAAGAAAAATGTAACAAAAAATAGAAAGAAAAAAAAAAATCTTACCCATGCAACGAGATTGTGCTCCCCAGCAGATCTTGAATTGTCGATAGCCTTTCTGCCAGTGATAATTTCCAGAAGGACAACTCCAAAACTATAAACGTCTGATTTTAATGTAAGCTGTCCAGTCATTGCATATTCTGGCGCACAATATCCGTAAGTTCCCATCACTCTAGTAGACACGTGTGTCTTATCACCAACAGGTCCCAATTTGGCCAATCCAAAATCAGAAAGCTTCGGATGATACCCTTCGTCTAATAAAATGTTTGAGCACTTTAAATCTCGATATATAACGGGTGGATTGGCTTTATCATGCAAATACTCTAAGCCCTTTGCAGCGCCAGCAGCTATTTTCATCCTTGTGTTCCAGTCGAGTCTCTTTTTGTCGGAAGGAAGATCTGAAGTGTGCAAGCACAAACTATTATTAATTATCTTTCTTCTTCTTCTCTCTTTTTTTTTTTTTTGTGCGTGTGTTATATTTTGTTATTTTAAAAATAATTAAACACAATAACAAAATAAGGCATTGAACAACTGACCATGGATCATAAGCTTTAGTTTAAATTACAAAAACTATCCCTCAGGTTTAGCCTAATCACAAAAAAATCCGGTTATCTTTCAAAATTACTAAAACCCCTTAAAGTTTGTATTTGTTTAACAAAGACCCCCTATTGAGAGTGCAATATGTAAATGAAAACAAATATAAGGGGGTATTTGTAATTTTGACTAAACTCAAGGTTTTTTTTGTATATTAATCCTTTAATTTATAATAAAAACTAGTAGAAAAGCAATGTACAAGCCCTCCTAGTTAATTACAAAAAAAACCCTGTGTTTTGTAATTAGTAAAATAAACACAAGTATCGCTGGATATTTATAACTTTGAAAGATAGCTGGGTTCTTTGTAATTATACTAAACCTCAAGAGTACTTTTTTTTAAAATTAACCCTTTAATCTATAATGGTAACTAGTAGACAAGCAATGTGCGAGCCCTAGTAAATCGTTTTCACAACTAACTATATATATCATTGTCACTTATATCAAAACAGAATTATGATAACAATTGAGTTTGTGACGAGAATATTTCATCATTTCCAGCAAAGGCAACAAGCAATGATGCATACAAGGGATATAACAATCTTAAAAATATTGTCATAATACACATACCGTGCAGATGGTCTTCCAGCGATCCTAATGGCATGTATTCATACACCAAAAGTCTTTGATCTCCATCGGCACAATAACCAATCAAGTTTACCAAGTTTGGGTGATGAAGCAAACTTAACATCAACACTTCAACAAGAAATTCCCGGTTCCCTTGCAAACCATTCCGATCAAGTTGCTTTATAGCCACAATCTGTACAAAACGGCACAAAAGGTTATGTTTTATCGCCAACGCTTGTTGAACTTGAAAAACATTTTAAGGCAACAAGGTAACACCAAGTTAAGTGTTCCAAATGAAACTATTGTATTAACATCGTATGTGTCTAGACTAGGGGTTATGCATAGACCCATACTCGTTTATAAAAATCAAATAGAGTACATGAGATGTCAAATGAAACTATTTATGACATAATAAAGTGAAACCAAACGCACACAGAATATGCTGATATGTATCATAGATAAAATTACAATTGTAGGCACAGCTGCGAGAAAACAGGTCTTTAGCGGTTTCTGTAGGAGCACAGTATTGAAATGTTCCATACTAATAATTCAAACCTTAAACGAGAGAGGAAAAAAATGAGCACCTTTAAGTTTCCCTTATGTTAAAGATGAAAAAGATCGAACTTTGTTATCTTCACTCCAATACAACGAGGGTTGACCTTAGCGTAAAGTTTGATGATATTTATCACTTGAGAGAAAATAAGTCCTTGTTAAAAGTTAGGGATAATAACAAAAGCCCCCAAAGGTTTGGTCTAATTACAAAAAACAAGAGGTTTTTGGAAATTATAAAAAAAAAACCTTAAGGTATGATTATCTCTTAAATTTAAAGGGGTAACTGTAATATTTTGATGAACGTAAGGGAGCTTTTGAAATATTTTTGCATATAAAGGGCGAAAATGTAAGACGGATCAAACCTAAAGGATTTTTTGTAATTAGCCGAACCTCAGGGTTTTTTTGTAATTATTGATAAAATTTATCATCTTATTTTTGCTCTCATTTCCACTTTGTCAATGATAAAATATTAAGAAAATCTCTTTATTGTAATTATTGCTTTTAGACAGTGAACTAAAAATTGTTATTCTATTTTTCAAATAGATAATACAGAGCTCCCTCTTTACAATTTTAGGTCTCAAACACAAAAAAGAGCAGTGAAAGTGAAGGGAAAAATAGAGTACTCAATGAAATCATAATTTACAATCTCAATCAGTTGCTTCAAGAAACAAAAAAAACACTCAGATTTACATTCATGTTTCGTAATGGTAGAACAACAAACCTGATTACTGCTCTCTAGTCGTCCTTTATACACTCTTCCAAATCCACCTTCACCCAAAAGACAATCCGCCCTAAAATTCTTAGTAGCCGTAGCCAATTCGCGAAAGGTAAATGTGTGCGCAGCAATATGACCCGACCCTCCATCTTTATAAGCTTCCTTCTTTAAATCAAATGACGAATTTACCTTTAGCTTATCTGCCAAGATGAATTCAAGGATCAAGATTAACAGACCATATTACGACCCCATCCAATGCACTTAATAAATCATGGTTCAAAGAGTAATGAAATCTTTTCGGTAATAGCCTCATCATGAAAGTCTACTACAAACAGTTCAAGTTCCCCATAAAAATGGAGTCATTCACAACTTTGCAACTTCTATCTATTAAAAGCTACTGTAATACGGAAATAAAAGAAAGTGTATAATCTGATCTTGTGCACAATTAGCTTAAAATTTTAATTATTTTTACTTCAATTTCAGTTTCAACATGTGATTTCCTTACTGTATCTGAAATAGCCAATGCCATAACATAAGCACAGAAACAATTACTTAAATGACAGTGTGGCATCTGCATACATCAACTGTAAATTTAAAACAAACAGAGTCTAAAAATCTTTAATCTTTGATAAAACAAGAATTACCCTAAAACCTCAACAGAACATGATATCATACTAATATAAACAATATCTAAAATGAACATACATCATTTTTCACAGAGCATTTCCACCAAAATTAAGTGGGATCAAGAAAATAAAACATCCCCAAATAATCCAAACATGCTTGAAAGCGGCAAATTCATCTCCAGATGAGCTAAAGAAAATGCAGAAATTTACAACACCAATTCCAAACAAACAAAAAAGGAAAATAAAAGAGGGTCTGAGCACAGAAAAGCTGAAATCTTGAGAGCCCAAAATATATTAGAAGTCCCAAAAACCTTTCATAAAAATCTGAAGTTTCACAAGTACCTATATTTGACGGGATCTGATCATCAGACTTGTTGTCTTGTCCTTTGTTTGCTTTCTTCTTCGATTTTCCAGAACAAAGAAACCAACCCATTTTCTGCACTCTCTCTCCCTCTGTGTATTTCTCAGTGTGTGAACTGTGTGTGAGTTAAAATAAATAAATAAATTGAGTAATAAGAAAGGAGTGACAGTTCGAAGAAAGAGAAAAAGGAAGGAGAAGGGGTTGAAGAAAAAGGGTGGTCCAAGGAAAGCAGACCAAACGCGATTTCAGACAGAGGAGAGAGGAGAGAGGAGAGAGACGAGTTAAATTCAGACAGGGGGCTCTTTTGGGAATATACCTTTTTTACTGGTGGGTCAAATTTGCATTTCGACCCCTTGTTTACTCATTTATTCTAAAATAACCCCTAAACTTGTAAACTTTATTAAAGTAGCAAATAAATGAAGAAAACATTATTCAGAGAGTAAGCATTTTCTGTCATTCAGCTTAGAGAATAAGCATCCAAGATACAGGGTATTTAAAGGCTTGTCCCCAAATCCACACAGTAAAATGTGAAAAAGAGAAACGAACAAAAAGCGTGAATGTTGAGCTGTCACAATAAGAAATGACCAAAAAGTCCCTAAGAGAATAATGAAAGAAATAACTAATAATAACTAATGTCAACACCCCCTCAAGCTAGGCAGGCTGTGTAGATCAAGCATGCCAAGCTTGAGCGAAATGCTGGAATGCTGGGAAGAGCCCAAGTTCTTGGTGAGAATATCAGCCAGCTGCAAGGTAGAAGAAATCTTTTTTGGTAGAATGAAGCCATCCTTGTACTTGTTCCGCACAATGTGACAGTCAATGTCGAGATGTTTGGTGCGTTCGTGGAACACCGGGTTTGCAACAATATGTAATGCCGCCTGGTTATCACAAAAAAGTGGAACGAGAAGTTGGAGAGGTAATGAAAAGTCATGAAACAGATATGATAACCACAGCAATTCGCACACAGTAGTGCTAAGGGCCCTATATTCGGCCTCGTGCAGAGGACTTCAAAAAAACGGTAGTCCGCTTTTTGCATTTCCAGAAATGAGACAACCACCGGTGAATACAATATCCCGTGATAGATTTACGTGTATCGGGCATGAACCCGGTCGGCATCACAATATCTTTGTAAGATCCAAAGAGTGGAAGAAGCATAAAAAGCCCAAGTGAAGGGACGATTTTTTAAGGTATCGAACAAGGTGAAGAGCCGCATCCCAATGATCGGTGTAGGGATGTTGATGAATTGGCTTAGTTCTTTGAAATGCAGTAGGTAATATCCGGGCGGGTAAGATTAAGGTAAAGTCGCCCAATTAAACGCCGGTATTTGTCGAGGCTCATCTAAAGGCCTTCCGACCGCCAAACAAGTTTGGCCTTGTGGCAAAGGAGTGACAACAGGCCAGACCGTAGCATTCCCAAATCACTAAGAATGTCGAGGATATATTTTCGTT